>CATIXY010000054.1:0-51894 GCA_949715475.1 Microchrysa polita
TCGTAATCAAGATTGTATTTGGTTGGAAGTTCGTATCTCGGGTGGGAATAGTAGATAATCCTAAAAGTATGCCAATCCAGAATACAATGCAGAATTTATCGACTCGTGGGTATCGGCGTGTTACAATTGTAACATTTTGTTACAGTTTACAATTTCATGTTAACCCTCTAACCGGACAATTTTTTTTCTTGGCGGAAAAATTTTGGTAGGTTATGTATTAAAATCTGTGGCAGGTAGATTCTGGGAGCGGTTGCTATGGCGACCATAATCCTATATTCTTACTATCAGTGTATAGTCAAAGCTCTATGCCCCAGAAATTAATCCAAAATGGTTTGGGGGTGCTTTAACTTTACTCGACATTTAGTTTGTGCTTAACGTTACATAGTACTCGTACTTCACAATCTTTAACAGTTATGTTTCCATTTATGTATTGGGGATTTTTCTTCTTCTTCCGTGCCTCGTTCCTTATACCGCTCCACGGTTTCGCGTTACTCGACCTGCGGTGCAGGCAGCGCCCGCTCTAGCGTTTACGCCGCGCCGCCCCGGGCAAGAGGACAATTTGCCGCCCCTTCAGTGCTATACCAGACAGATTTATATGTAGTAGATTTGATAGAATCGAGTGATTTCGGCAGCTCTTGGTCGCAGTGGCATAGATTATAAATCGGATATTAGCGCCCATTTATGCCCCCATAAACCAATGCCGGAGAGAATAATCCTGACCCCAGATCCCTCCCATTTAAAAAGCGATCTACGCCACTACTTGGTCGTTGTAACAGCGAGTAACGAGTAGATTTTTTCCAGTAATGCACTTAACACGTGTTGGAAAACTCCGCTCTGGAAAACTGTGTGCCAAAGAATAGTGCTCGTTTGTAGTAGTGTTCGTTAATTTTTGGTATAGAAAAACTTCAATTAGTCGAATCTTTTTACGGACGGATTTGTGTGTGTTTTTCATAAATGTGTCAACTCTAGAATTCTTGGAGAATAAAGTCAGAGCTAGTTAAATCAATCCCGATAATAACATGTCCGGGAACATATTAAGAAGAACTGTTATTGCGGCTCTGTTACTGTACTGTGTTCAGTGGCCTTCATCTTGTTGAAACCCGCCACTAGCTCAAAATTTGTTCTCTGAATGCTAGATGATAGGAGATATCGGGCGAATTGAAGTTTAACTCTGTGCAAGGTAGATGAAGGTTATTGAAAAAATAGTATTTAAAATGGTGCCTTTGGCCATGGAACTTTTCACAGGATAGTTTTTTTTAAATGCTTTTATGTGCTCAGTGCTTAGTGCGATCCATTTATTTCTCTGTCATACAACAGAAACAGAATAAACAAACATTTTAGAGCTTCATTGGTAGATAACTGAGCAAATTGAACAACTTTTCTTTTTGGGAGAAAACCGGGTGCTAGAAAAATTTATGCAACTTATACAAAGCATTTTAGGATTCCGAAATGCAGCGCCTCGTATCAATCGTGGGTTCTTCAAAGCTAGGCAAGGACTTTACCCAGTAGCGTAACGTAGTGTGTTCCATGTGTTCGGTGGGAAACGGGCCCCCAATACTGCAAGGCCCTTTTTCCTAGACAATGAAAAAACATTTAAAATATCACTAAATAAAAAAAATCCGTACTCAAAAAAAAATCTCTCTAATGAAAAGCCATACATGGATGGGTACTCGTTTAACATCTGAGTGAGATCATAGTCCGTCACAAGCTCGTGAGTTCGAAAAACACCATGGATCACGGTGAGATTGGAACTCATGACCCTGTGCACCGAAGGTGCGCGCATTAACCGCTAGACCATAGTCAGACTCAGAATTTTATTATACCAATATCATTATGTACTTGCAAGGGTGCAAAATGACCCTGCTCAGAATTGTACATATTTTTACGGATTTTTAAAAGAAAAATAGTAATCTAATGAAGCCAATGATTACAAAACAATTTAACCCGGGAATACTAACCTTAATTTTAGGCGCTTATTACTAACCATGAGTCATTTTGACTCACTACAGAAACTTTGGTATATCAAGGAGAAGAGTATGAAAGGATGCACCAAAAACCTCGGAATACTTGTTTTATATAAGGATAATAAGAATGTGTGTTTGATAATTGGATAGACTGTAAAATATCACCCAGAAACCAAGTATGTAAAGTACAAAACATAGGCAGTTATTACTAACGTGAGCCATTTTGACTCACGAAAAAGGTACCTTTAGTACTAACGACGTCACAGAAAGACACGAATAGCTGCTTACCATAAAATCAGAACCCTCTGCTTCCTTCGACATTCGGTAGGGAACATATTTTTCAAGGAAAACATGGGTAGCGAAACCCGGTTGGGCGTATCGCCTTTTCTACGAACAAAATTTGACATTGAATATTTATTTATTCATTTATTTATTTATTTATAATACATATATTACAACAGGTATAAAAATACCGAAAGCGTAACTTAAGATAAAGCAAAATGAAGTTTAATACGGAAAATAAGCAAAAAAGGAAAAAAAACACAATTAGTAAGCAAAGAAAATTCAATTAAAACATAATGGAAAGAACAAAATACTAAAAAATTCAATTATAGGAAAGAAAAGATTAATAATTCAATAAAAGCAGGAGAAAAGATAAAATATTTAAACTCAAAAACTAAAGTTTAAAGAAAAAATAAAAACTAACAATTCAAAGCAAATTATATGTTAAAAATTAAATAGAAGAACCCAGTCTTTGAAGTAAAGTTTGTTTAAAAGAAAAAAAGGAAGAGGATAACGCACCAAGCTCCAATCGATCGAAGTCCCGCATAGCTCTCGAAGAAATTGGAGGGTCAAAAACCGCATTAGAACGTGTATTGTATAGAGAGAACTGAAACCTTACATCTGCAATTAGTGTAGAATCGACGAGACCATTGCATAGTTTGAATAGGAAGCATTGATCAAGAAATGTTCTGCGTTTTTCTAAAGGAAGAAGATTCAGTAGTGATAGACGTTCAACATATGGACGACTTGGCAAGTTATATCGATATATTAAAGATTTAAAGAACTTTCTTTGTACTTTCTCTAAAGTTTTAATAGACTTATCATAAGTAGGAGACCAAACCACAGAGGCGAACTCCAATATACTGCGGACTAACGATATAAATAAGCTAACAGAAGTATGAATCGACCGAAAATTACACGAACAACGAATTATGAAACCATATAATTTAGACGCCCTGGTGACTACGTACACAGAGAAAAAAAATTAGAATGGTTATCTAAAGAAATAGTCGAATTCATCTAAAGTTCGCGTTGATTTTCAGCTTATGATTCTATGTAGTTGAAACAGTTACGAAGATATGGATAATTTTTCTATTCGTCATTAGTTGAAACATCTACTATATTTGCAAATTCAATTAATTCATTTGTAAAGACAGCTATTCATTATCTATAAATTGTTAAATGTTGGATAGCTAAATTGTGTTGAAGAAAAAATAACGATTGTTTGTAGTTAAATTTTATATTTGAATAGTACAATCAACAACTTTTGTGGAAGAATTGACTAAACTTTTTCTTCTAATCTTGCGTGGTTAAATGAACGAATTTAATAGTATTTTCAGCTACGAAGATTAGAAAAATCAGCTATTTCTTTGGTAAAACTATCTAAATTTAAGTCAACTACTTCACTTTAGATAAAAAGTCTAAACCATTTTTTTCAGTGTAGAGACGTGTTCAGAGAATCGAACCAAAAATGACGCCTAGGTCATTCTTATCTGACACCACTTGTAGGGGAACAGAATTAATATGGTATAAATAAGAAATCGGATCGGGTTTCAATGAGTACACCATCACAGAGCACTTGGATACATTCAGTCTTAACTGGTTAGAGCTACACCAAAGAGCCAATAAATTCAAGTTCGATTGTAAAGCATTGCAATCGGCCAGGCATGAAATTGTTGAGAAAATTTTGCTGTCATCTGCGAACAGCAGAGATGGGCAACTAAGGCAAGAGGGAAAGTCATTCACGAAGAATGTGAACAATAATGGGCCAAGAATAGAGCCCTGAGGCACACCAGACGGCTGACTGAAAGGAGAGATAGAGTTAAGGAAAGCTACTTTCGCAGTACGCTCATGGAGGTAGGAACATTTCCATTTTATAACCAATGATGGTAAGCCAAGATCAGTTAGCTTTCTTAACAAAATATCGTGGTTGACCGCGTCAAAAGCCTTAGCAAAATCGGTATAGATGACATGCACATCATGTTGCTTATTAAAGGATTTGGCAGTAAAGTTAGTAAATTCAACCAGGTTAGTTGTTATTACTGATTTTTTTTTTGCAAAAACCATGTTGTTCAGGACAAATAAGGTCACCGAAGTTGCTGTAAATATAATCATAAACAATCTTCTCCAGGATCTTAGAAATAGATGGCAAGAGGGATATAGGTCTGTAGTTAGTCACATCAGTAGAATCACCCTTTTTAGGTATAGGCACAACCAAGGAGGATTTCCATTGGTTTGGAAAAATACCTTCACGGAGGCTCTTGGTAAAAATAATGGCAAGAGGAGCTGATATGGATAAGGTAGTACGTTTTAAGAAAGTGGAAGCGATATAAGGAAGGATACATAGGAAGGTAATATAAGCGAGGAATGGGAGTCGTGCAAGGAGGAAGCGCTATAAGGGAGACTACAGGATGAAGAGTTAGGAATAGTATAATTGCTAGAAAAGTATGTAGCAAAGAGTTCAGATATTTCCGTAGGTGCAGTGGCAGTTATATTGTTGAATGAAAGTGTCGAGGTATTGTTTGATGAACATCGCATATTCTTAACATAAGACTAAAAGCTTTTACTTTCATTGCCTCTTAGACTATTTTCAACATTGAAAATATAGGAAGATCGTGCCACTTCTATAAGATTTTTAACCCTACTTCTATAAGATTCTTAACCCTACTCCTGAGGCAATTAAATTGAGCTGTATCAGATTGCCGTTTGAAACGCTTAAGTCTAGCATGAACGATCTTTTTCCTACGAATAAGTTTATGAATGAGCGGAGTGAACCAGACAGGGCCCTTTCGAGGCTTGGAATAAGAAAGTGGGACAAATTCATATAAAATATGATACAGAATAATATAAAACACAGAAACAGCATGTTCGCACTGAAGATCTTTTAAAATGAAATACCAGTTGATATCGGAAATTCTCTTATTTATAGAGTCATAATCAGCTTTGCGAAAGTTAAATTTAGGCTCATTATTACGCTGGACAGCTGCCGGCAGATCTATGCGTATATCGTACAGAATAGCTGGATGATAGGGATCACAGGGAGCATAAGAGGGAGCAGAATAAGAAAGGGATAGACAAGAAAGTGGAAGATTACTTAGTACAAGATCGAGAACACGATCCATGAAATTCGACGAATATCTGGAGAACCGTTTCGATTTCGCGAAAAAGGATCTTCGATCGTTTCAGTCAGACCAGCATCAATAAAATGTTATCATCTAAATTTGACGCTACAAACACTGAAATCTCCAAAATTGCAAGGTGCATTTCCACCAAATTTCATGTTTATTGTTTCATCAAGTTCAAAGATATACATTGAAGAAATGCTTAGGAGGATTCCCTTGCATTGTGAAAGACCCTTACTTAAAATACTTACTTGGCATTATTTCCGGTTTGGATACAGTTATTCGAATGAACATTCGTAGACATATTGTATGTAATTTTCTAAAAACCCTTGGCAGAATTTTCATATTTGGAAACCTAAGAAGGGCCTACACACGAACAAATTGAAATTTTACAACTTTACTGTTATTTACTTTTCATTAGAAAAAGTCAACAGTCTTAATATTTAACGTATGTAAGGCCATACTGACCAATCTTTGTGCAAAGTTTCATATCGATTCCTATAACGGTTTAGAAAAACGGAGGTCGAAAAGGAAGTTTAACTTTAAACGCCTATAACTTTCTTACTGTTACTCGAAACTGGAAAATTTTAACTGATATGAGATGTACTCGTTTAGGTCTTTGATCTAAATGCCCATACGTCAATCTCCGATAAAAACTAAGAAAGTCGACTTTTTCAAACGTTCGGGACACCCTGTTATCTTCTTCCTACCAAGTTTTACTAAGGTATTTGTGCCAAAGACTGTAACCATTCTACACATTCCTACCAAATTCATGACAATCGGTTGAGCCGTTCGCGAGTTATTTAGTGAACAGGCGGACGGACGGACAAAATCGATTTCATAAGGGTTTTTTAAATAAAAGTTTTCTAAAAAACCTTAAAAATCGGACGAGAAATTGGTCGCGGCTTCTTCATTGGTTGGAAGTGAGCTGAAAAGCTAGGCATTTTTGTTGAAACATAAAGTGTTTGTCAGGATATTCGCCAATATTGCCACCAGGGCCGGCTTTAGGTGAAATGGCGCCCGGGGCGAACTTGAAGGAAACGCCCCCTTATAGTTTCTATACACTAAAAAATCGTAATAGGATAGAGGTAACGAAAATAAAAAAAAAACAAAATTTGTTTGTGCTTTTTTAGCAAACTAGCCACCTCCTTTTGACTTCTTTTCTGGTTTTCTCTTAGTTAATTTTAGGGAAACGTGTCTGTTCTGACTGTCAAGTGGAACTGACATCCTACGGTTCGGTGTCTGTGGTGCCCAGTCTGGGGTACTTTCTTCAATGCTTCAATTTTCACGAATTAAAAAACCTCATCGTAGCCATTCCTTCTCATTTATATTTTGAAACTGATTTGTTAAAGCATGTTGCTTCAGCTTACCATCTAGGACTCGTTTTAAAAGGTATTGCAGATACTATAGATTTGAAGCTAGTGTAGTATATATGGAAATAACAAACAATCATACCTTCCTGCTTATTTTTCTTGCTTCATTTTAATTAATCGATTGATCACTTCCAGGCTCTATGCCACGGATAGTTCCTACACGGCTGAAAATTTTGGTGTAATTTTTATAAAAAAATATATTCATACATTTCCATGTAAAAACTTTATCAAAAGTATAATTGAACTATATTAAAAGTATAAGTATTCTTGATAAAAATGTTACTCTTCCATAGTATAAAATTGATAAGCAAATTTATACAAACCGCTCCAAAAAATAAAAATTGTAATACGAGTGCAGTCGGCTTCGAATCCACAATTCTGTGATTTGTAGGCAAGCGCGCTGTTCACTGAACCAGACAGACTACAAATCAATAGATTTCTAGGTTGAATAGGTTTCTTGCGTTGATAGTTGAGATTTGATAACATAGTAGGATTGATTCTACCCTTTTATGTTATAACAACATTCAATGCAATTTATTCTATCCCGAACGGTCTAAAATGTATAATATTAAAAGGGTATTTGGATAGTTTTATTCTGTAGTGGTTATAATTAATATAATTTTTGAATAAACCAAAATCATAAGTTGAAAAGGGTCAAATTTGATTCATGTTTTGGAATAGATAGGAGTTATACTATTTTATTTATTAAATTTACTCCCGGTTTACACCAAAACAACCGTGTAGTATTCTGGATTGTACTTGTAAAATATTATTCGCCACTTGTTACGATTTTACGGAACATGTTACTAGATTTTTGACAAAACATACAAAGGCCTCTTTTTCAGTAAATCCTAATTTTGCATTTAAATTCGCTTAAACTTGCCATGGTATTCAAGACCACAATGTCAGCCAAAATTTCTTGTAGCAGCTTTTCATCTGTGTTTTCATCTGTGTTTCTTTCAAAAGTAAGCAGAACCACTTTTTGGCGGAAATTGGCCGAAATTTGGCAGAATTTCGGACGATGTATGAAATTTCTCTTCCAAAGAAAAGTGTTCCGTCTGGAATCCGTTTTGTCATATGAAAACAGTCTCTTTGGTCATTGCATTAATTCCATAGCCAATTAAGTACATACGTATTCGTAAAATTCCTTTTCGGCTTCAAGCTCCTTCGAACTACAATACGCAAACTTTTTTAAGGCCCTCCGTATTTTGGTTCAGGAAAAGCCAAAAGCAGTTAATGAGTGTTATTCTAACATCTGTCAGGAAAACTTAACTTTTGGTGTAATAAACCTGAAATGCAAAGGACTCTCAGGCCCGTATTTATAAACATACCTTAACTCAAGGAGACCTTAAGGCAAGGATGCCGAAATTAAAATAAATGTCATTTTCCATACTTTTTCATAGAAATCACTTATATTCACGAGTCAATGCATCCTTGATTTAAGGAGAAACTCAAGGAGACCTTGAAATTTTCTATAGTCAACCTCACTTGAAGTCAAGGTAGCTACCCACCTACCTTGAAATATTATATTTCAAGTCTATTGAAAACTTAAGGTCTTCTTGAGTTTCGCCTTAACCCTTTAATTTGATTGATTTAATCAAGGATCAAGGATCAACGATCCCTCAGTCTTGCCAATGTTTTTCCTATGTAGCTGCTCTCGGGTATCCCCACACCAAAACTTTATGTAACAAATTAGCCCCGTACTCTGTGCCCCCCTTTGAAAATTTTCTAAATACGCCACTGTACACTATGTAGGTACCGACCACCGTTTCGTTTTTGAACCACCAACATTTAAATGTTCATTAAGTAAATAATTTTACAAATATCTTTGTCAACTTTTCTATTTTTCAAGTAGTTTTTGTAAATTTAATTGAGCGAGAAAAGACACTTTTTATCCTAAAATGTAATACCTACATATTAACAAAAATAAAAGAAAAATCTACTCACATCAATATTAATAAACAAAAGTCCAATAAAGCCGAAAGCATAAACATGATCCTGAAATTGATATATTTTAATATTGATATTGGTGGTTCCAAAACGAATGTGCTTATTAGAATTATTCCTTTTTCTTAATTAAAGGTACAGTATCTTTGGAACGCAGTCAATTCCTCAAGTGGAAATCTGATCTGACCAAAAACAACAAAGTTGTAAAAGTTACCCCGCCAAAGAAAAATTCATCTGCCGCAAAAAGAATACATAACACTCCAATCCGCTGCTCACATCTAATTTTATTTGCTGGATGTACTTTTGTTTTAGGTGTAAATGCTGGAGAAGTTTAAATGTACAGGACTACTTCTTAAAGTAATTTGGTGGGAGCTTTAACATTTTATTCAGTGCCACTTTGACGGCTCCCTCCAAATTACTTTAAGACGTAGTCCTGTACATTTAAACATCTCCAGCATTTACACCTAAAACAAAAGTACATCCAGCAAACAAAATTAGATGTGAGCAGCGGATTGGAGTGATATGTATTCTTTTTGCGGCAGATGAATTTTTCTTTGGCGGGGTAACTTTTACAACTTTGTTGTTTTTGGTCAGATATCATATATTTTTGCATACTTAAATAGCCAACTAATATTTTTGTTTTGGGAAAAGTTTCAATAGGTTTTTGTTCAGCATATTCCATAAATTTAATATCATAAGTTATATTCACAGGGTCTTCTTTAAAATAATTAGATACTGCAAACGCAATTGCAAATACGCCACAAATGGCTGTTGCTGAGCTTTTTTAAAAATAATTTTGGGATCAAATGGGTATAGTTTATTAATATGTATTTTGTGCAAAATATATTTGTGTTATATTTGTATTATGGCTCTGCTAACATTCTGTTAGTAATCTGTTAATTTTTTGTTAACTCTGTTAACACGTTGGCTACGGCACATGCCCCCGGGGGCATGTGACTAGTTATTATTTCTGAGCGGCTGAAAAATTTGCTTTTCATTCTCCAGGTGCGAAAGCCATAAAATCTCTAATTTTCATCCGATTTTAGCGAGACAAGGAGCATTTTACTTAGTTCGCCATATACTATAATATTATAATAGAAACATAATACATGCCCCCGGGGGCATGTGCCGCACAGGAGTAATCAATTATTACTCATATGCGGCACATGCCCCCGGAGGTATGTATTTCTTGAATAAAATGACAGACAAAGCACCGTTAGAATGAATTTCTGGTTGCATCATGTTAATTTAGTAGTCTACTGCAGTGCGAAAATACATTGTTTAGTGTTAACATGTCGGAACGCTCGCGTCGCATTGTCCAATTGGCCAAAGCAAAGGTGGAAAAAAACCCAAAAAATACATTTATTATTATAATCATTTGGAATCGGCTCCTGGCTGAGATTAAGACTGGGTTGTACCTAAGGAAGTATTTTATCTAGTTTTTGATTGATTAAAATTAAATTCCAGGATGTGAGAGCTCATTTACTGTTGCAGTAGCCACATGCCCCCGGGGGCATGTGCCGTACATGAATAAAAACGACTTACATGCCCCCGGGGGCATGTGCCGCACAGAAAAGAAGATAACCGAAAATGACTGCCGTAGCCAACGTGTTAATGCTCTATTAACGTTCTCTTAACACTCTATTATCTTTTCGTTAATGCTCTGTTAACGTTCTGTTAATGTTCTCTTAATTCTCTTTAATCATTCGGCTAACGCTCTGTAAACGGTCTGTTACCTTTCTTTTATTACTCGATTTACGTTCTGTTAACGTTCTGTTAAGACTCTGTTAATTTTCTGTTAACACTCTGTTAACGATCTGCTAACGCTCTGTTGTTGCCTTGCCAACGCTTTGTTAACGTTCTGTTACTGATCTGTTTTAATGCCCCCCTGACCCAGTGTCCCAATGTCACATTGTCCCAATGTCACAGTGTTCCAATGTCCTAATGCCCTAATGCCCTAAGGTCCATTGTCACAGTGTCCTCATGTCCCAATGTTCTAATATCCCAGTGTCCCAATGTCCTAATATCCTAATGTGCCAATGTCCCAATATCCTGATGTCCCAGTGTCCCAATATAGGTCCTATTGTCCCAATGTGCAAATATCACAGTGCCCCAATGGTTTAATGTCCGAATGTCCCACTACCCTAGTGTCCCAATGTCCCAGTATCGGAATATCCCAATGTCCCAGTCTCCCACCTAATGTCCTAATATCCCAATGTCTAACTGTCCTAATGTCCCAAGGTCCTAATGCCCCAATTTCCTAATAACCCAGTACCCCAATGTCCCAGTATCCTAATGTGATAATATCCCAATGGCCCAATGTCCTAATGTACCAGTGGTCAGTGTCCCAATGTCGCAGTATACCAAGTGTCCCAAGGTCCCAATAGCCTAATGTCCTAATATCCCGGTGCCCCAATGTCCCTGTATCTCAGTGCCCTAATGTCCCAGCATCCCAATGTTCCAATATCCCAATGTGCCAATGTGCCAATATCCCAATGTTACAATGTCCCAATGTTCTAATATCCCGATGTCCCAGTGCCCCAATGTTCCCACGTCCCAGTTTCCCCAGTGTACCTAATGTCCCAATGTCCTAATGTGTTGATGTCCTAATATCCCAATGTCCTAATGACCCAAGACCCTAATGTTCACATGTTCTTACATCCCAGTGCCCCTATGTGCGAATATCCCGATGTCCCAATGTCACAACATTCCGATGTCTCAGTGGTCCAATGCCCCTATGTACCAGTGTCCCAATGTCCAATTGTCCCAAGGTCATAATGTCCCAATGTCCTAATATCCCAGTGTCCTAATGTCCCAGTCTCCCAGTGTCCTAATGTCCCAATATCCCAATGTCCCAATGTCTCATTGTCCCAATATCCTGATGTCCCAATGCCCCAATATCCCGATGTCCCAATGCCCCAATATGCCGATGTCCCCACGTCCCTGTTTCCCCATTGTGCCTAATGCCCCAATGTCCTAATGTCCCAAGACCCTAATGTCCCAATTTCCTAATGTCCCAATTTCCTAATATCCCACTAGCCCAAGATCCTGGATATTGGGTTCCAGTCTCCCGGTGTCCCAATATCCAAATGTCCCAATGCCGCAGTGTGTTTTAAAAATGGTCAATGCGATGACCCGATAGACGCAATGTTGGAAATCTTTTGTTAACTTTACCTATTAATTTACCGTTATTCCATCCACTTATCTAAATGGAAGACATTGATTCTTTAGAAGGACCACCAGAGGATCTTTCGTTCCAAATTTCATAAAAATCTCATCACGAAGAGAGACAGTAGAAGCAAGTCTTTCTGCAACTGTAGACTTCATTCTGAAATTGGGTTACTCGCTTAAGTCTGTGAGGGTGAAAATTTCACCGTTTATTGCATATATCTTACCCGTTATTGTGCCGATCGAAGATTTTATTTGGAAAGGCACTAGAACAGGATATGTGGAAAATTTTGGTAAAAAAATTTTTTTTGGGGCTGTTGCCTGGAAGGCTGTAGCCTGGTCAAACAAAAAAGCAAGTTGTCTCCGGTAATCATAGACTTGTTCGCTTTCGTTTTTCTTTTTCCTTTGGCGGGCGAGACGCTCTCGCGTCTCTTGATATTGTGAGTTCCCAACTAAATTCTTTCCTGATTTCTATAAAGATACATGTCAGTGGCCGCTCGTGACATCCTAAATTGGGAGTACACTACTGATGCAAACAAGTGCAACTGATTCTTCCAAAATATGTAAAGGACTAGCTTCATTAACCCAGTTTGTGATTTTTTCAATTTTTTTAATTGAAGAATGTTGTTTTTGGCTTCATTAGCTTTTCGTCTATTTTTATAAAGAGATTTCCTGGTTAATATTACTAAATTTTAGGCCAATGAAAATATTGTCGTTTGTTGCCATTGGGCCAATTTTAAAACTTGAAAAGAATCAGTTAACAAATAGAAAACATTACAACTTAAAAAAAATGATAAAGAAAAGAGAAAGGTTGTTGTTTTTCTATTAATAATAAAAACTATTAAAAATACAAAAATTAAAATTGTAACTTTACAAATGTTTAAATGTTGCTGATTTGAAAACGAAACGCATAATGTAACCTGTGAGTAAGTAATCCACGAACCAACCGGTTTTTAACAATGATCGAATTTAATATGATAAACTAAATGTCTTGAAGACGATCACATAATGCAGCAAATTTGAATTAATATCTCATTTCTGCTAATGATTACCGGTAGAAACGGTTTTTTACTATGGATAATAACACGACCTTCTTAAGCAACTATAAAATTTGTAAAAAAAAAAATAAATTAAAAAAACGGGTTTCGGCGCCCCTAAACCTCGCGCCCGGGGCGATCGTCCCGGTTGCCCCACCCTAAAGCCGGCCCTGATTGCCACCACACCTGGTATCTGAAAATCCATACATTTAAGAGTCACATATGACTCATATACACGAACGGCACAGAACACATGTGACTCACAGACAGTAAACATGTTAAATAGCTACTAATGTATTTATGCGGGATTTCTAGCGGCTAAAACAAGTCCATCTCGGTTGGCACGTTCCTTGCGGGACCACTGATCGGTATTACGTCGCAGATGCTGTTAATTCGGCTAATTGGCTTACTTTTGTTTATCTTATTTCGTTTAAAGTTCTTTTTAGACGCTGCAAACAAACTCAATCACTGCATAATTGTATTGACACTCCTGCATAGTCTTGACCATATTCTGTGGGCAAAAAATGTCTAACAATTTCAGATTCAGATTTTTGTTTTGGTAAAATCTTAAACAGTAATGAAAATGGGCCAAATCGGAGATGTATGTGGGAGGTAGGGGAACCATTGCCCTACCTCCCACATACAAATTAACCCTCCTTGATATTTTAATTCGGCCATAACTTTCGACAGAATGTCGCTAGCGACCTGAAATTTTGATCAATGCCTATTTGTGACCTATCCTTGAAGTTGATGGAAAGTGAAGTCGGCCTAAACCCCTACAAAACTCTATTCAACCATATCCTTTGATAAAGTGTTGCGAAAAACTTTTAAATTTGTGTCAAATGGTAGCTGTAGGATGCCCTTATGAAATCTGTAAGGTATGTTGTATTCGACCGATCCGAGGTAAGCCAGTGTGTAAAACCTCGGAATTTGGTTGATCCGCATAATTCGATCCTCGAAGGTGCTAGTATAGCCTATACCTACAGTTAGCCATATTTTAATTGCGCTTCATCCATCCTGAGAGTTCCGGTTAAATAAACCATCCCTTTCCTTAAACAAGCCATCGGGATTTATATATTTTGGCTTACGCTATTTCCTCGCGAAATCCCTAAATGTAATTGTACGGGAAAGCAACCTTGTCGTCGTTATAATGCTCGAAACTCCAACATGTGTGGTTATCGATATCGTGAGAATATTCTGTGTCTGTGCCTGAATACGCGGAAGAGTTAGCTTTTCAGGAGAATGGTTAAGGATAGTTTTCAATAGACATCGTGCGATAGATACGACAAAACTTGAAACTACACGAAACGAGTTTGAGTACCCCCCAGACCGACCAGGACACGCTACAGGATATCTAACGACAACAAACTTCACATAAAACGAATGGAATGGATATACATAGCTGAAAACTTTCAGCACTCTCGTAATTTCTTCGACTTCCTCGACGTCCCAAAAATAGTCTTCTCTCTCTCTGTGTTCGACACTTTTCCACTAATTACACATTGTTGCAAGTAAAACAAGCTATGTAAAGAAAGGTTTTCCGCGAGCAACGAAAAGGTTGGTCCTTTTTTTTGGTTTTGTGTTGTGCATACATACAGTGGAGTCTTGTTAAAAGTAAAATTAAAAAGTTTTCGTGATATTGTTGTAAACACGAAATTCTAGTGCAATGAGAACGTTTTATTGTTGTACACCATTGAATTAAAAGAGGTTTTAATTTCGAGGGAAACGATAGCTAACGCTGAAAACGGAAGAGGATATTAGCGTACTTGTAAAGAAAAGCAAATCGTTTAATTACGCTGTTGTGTTTTTTTGAAATTGGATAACCTGGATGGGAAGGCACGAAAATATTTCTTTGTCGTATAGGGTAGGACTAACAAAAGACAACAAAAAACAAACAAACATCTTTAAAAGCGACATAACCAGACAGAAAAATCTTGACAATAGCAATTTATACTTCAACATTTATGCAGATGGTGTTTTTGAAATCTGAGTAAAAATCTTCTGAATAACAAAATTGCGTTTGAAAGTATCTAGTTAAGACTTATTTGAATTAGTCTTCGTCAGTGCCCCGAGGGCACTTCACATCCTCTATGTCTATGTTCCGTCGCGGCCGTACACATCGCACATCACACTTCTGAAAATACCAGGATATTTCACTCTGGTTTAACTCATCCCCAAATATTTTCTTACGGTTAGCTTATTTATAAATCCTAAGATCTCAGCAAAACATCTCCCATTACTCATTCCTGCTTTCGTTGCTGTGTTTAGTTTATTTCGCCTAACATCATCCAATAAGTTTTCCGGTTCAACTTATGGAATCCAGAGTCTTAATTAACTTATCCATTTAGGCGTCATGTAAAAACACAAAATATTCGTTTCGTATTTCTTATGAAATAGTGCGGAAAACTGTGTCAATTGCAGCCACAGCCACATACAAAATAATTATTTCATCGTATGACTTGAGGCGGTTAGGTAAAGGATTTCGTTTGTAACTTTCACGTCAAGGATACTCAAACAAAATGTCTGTGTAGTAGATCTTTCTGTGTTATTGCAAAGGACTCGTGCTGAAATCAACCAGTTGGTGTATACGAAAGAAAATTAAAGGAAATTCATTAAATGGTTATCGTTATCGTTTTACTGAAGAGGAGGCTCGATGCTTGTTTTAGTATATCAAACGCCAGCCCCCAGGGTTTTGAATGTAGTTGTAATGGCGGTGTATGTACTCCCTTATAATGTCAAGAAGGCATCAGCATGCGTGCGCCTCCATCTCTTGCTTATATTTTACGCACGTGCGTCGTTTCGGATTACTTTGATGGCAGGTTAATATGGTACTCGGTTTGGATAAAGTATGAAATGGATGTGTAAACACATAATACTTATTAGAGCATTATGGAGCAATCGAGCACAACAAGATATGCGTTGCCGCTATAAGAAAGACTCTTTCTCAATTGAGCCTATACATACTTGCATTTATGGTGCACGCACTTATCGGGACTTTAAGCTGTTAACATGTTTTGGGGGAACTACATAGTATGTTTATTTGACATTTTGTAATTAATTGACGTCTTTTGATAGTTGTGCACACCTCGTGGATATATTACACAGGTCTACACGGGTTTTGGTGCCGGGGAGATTCAAACTGTTTTTGAGTAGCCTTGCTTTACTGATTCCAACGGTAGATAAATTTTTTAAATCCTACGCGTAGTTTTCGAGATATGATGAAATGATGAAATGTTCCAAAATATGTATGTTGTTAACTTTTCAGACATGAAGGAAGCTTCTTTTTCGAGATTTGTTGAGATGAGACTTTCCAGGGCACTCACGCATGATACGCCAACAGTAATTCGCCATAATATGTTCATCCCATCGACCTTGATAACGATTTTCCACAATTTTCAGGTCCTGGTGGAATCGTTCGCCTTTTTCCACACTATAAGACCCTAGGTTTACTCGAAATTTATCCAAATGACCGTGGACCTAGGTACTCATATTGCAACCAAGATTTCTGAAATTTTCCAGCATATTTTGCACTAAAATCCGATAATTTTCAGCCTTATAATTGCCGAGAAAGTTTTTCACAACGTCGACGAAAGAAATCCACGCTAATGACTCTAAATCATTCATCGAATGCCCAAAACTGGTATCTTTTATTAAAAGTCTTATTTGAGGGCCGTCAAAAATGCCTGCCTTAAGCTTCTCTGTTCTTAACCCAGCTACCACCACTACCATTTTTGTCCCAAGCCTTAACTTAAATTGCTTCATGAGTCCCAATTTGAACTTTTACTTGGAAGTAACGGTAAATCACAACAGAAAAAAATTCCGGACTACATCAAAACGTCAAATATTATTTCGTCTGAACATGCGATGCTCAAACTGTATATATTTAGCAATTCAAATGATTTTGGATATATTTAGTCGATCTGGGAACGCTCGTGGCTGTCGATTACCATGCAATTTCATGAATTTGCGTAAACTAAAAACTACATGTAGTATTTATGAAAAAATGGCACTGAGAGTATTGACAGGACCGATGCTTTAAAATTATGCTTGAATCGCAGCGGCACCAATTTTTTTTTTTAATTTTGTAGACCTGTGTTATGTAGAAGTGGTAAGAGAGCGGTGCCAGAGGTGAGCTGAATTTTTTTCTGATAATCTGTAGTCAAGGGAGTGGATGAAGTTACGGCAAATTTCATGCAAAACAAAAAACATAGTAATGGGAGGAAATTCTTAAATTGACGAAAGTTCATATTCAGGCTATCTTTTCGCCAAATACAGCATTTCGGGGTCTTTAAAATTTGGCTTTCGTTTCAAATAGATCTCAATCCAAGATGTTCTTGTCCCATAACCTCAAAAATGGAAACACGAATTATAATGGAAGCGTCGAAAATAACTATCAGGCAAAGCCAATTACTTTTTTTGTAATTAAATTTGGAAACAAAACAATTTCACGATTTTTATGCACAAACGTATATTAAATAACCGCTATCAAATTGTTCAAAGTACAGAGAGGAGGATTTTTAAAATATATTGTAACGCGCCTAGTATATACGTCAACTCAAATTGTATTTCGGTACTTGGCACCAGATGGCGCTTGTGTCACTACCAAGAAATACAACGACTTTCAGGAAGTTTCCAGAAAGTGTGTCACCGAAGTTTCCGGAACAGTGGAAACGAGTAGGTATACCTATATGGGCGTCGACTAGTGTCGACGAGTCTGCATAGTTTTACTCGTGGATTATGTCGGATCAATAACTAGTCAGTAATTAGTGAAATTGTAAGCCGTGTGTATATCCGTGTGTGTTGTAATAAATAGTGTTACAGTAAAGCGAGTGTTTTTCATTACCGTGTACGCGATCGAACCCACGGGAACGTCTAGATTAAACGAGAAAAATATAACAATATAATTTAAGTTTGCATAAAACACCCACTTCTTGGTGGGTTTTTATAGACAATATTAGACTTTAGTTCAATTATTTATTTTTAAGACCATTTACACTTTTTTATTTTTACACAATGTGCTGATAGATATTGTGTTCTTTCGATTTAGCCGCGGGTCGCACAAAACTGTGTAGTTTGATATGCCTGCACTACGTCAATTGGGTCGAATAAAACTGTTAAAATTATGAGTGGGGTTTGTTATCCTTAAAACTGTGGAATTTTTAGATCGTTTTTCTTTTCGCTCATTGTCTACATATCGAATAAATACACCAGAGAAAAACCTTTCAAATGGGTATGGAAACAAGTTTCTAAAAACAGAGCTTTTTGGTAACCAATCGCCAAAATGTGACCTTTGGCCGTCGAGAAAACAATCCAGGCAACTTTTAAAAAAAATGTTAACCGTAATATTTAGCACCTCAAAGTCTAGTGGAAAAGTGATCGGCTTATTAGCCATCCATTCGTGTTGCTGACTTGCGTCTAGCTCCTTCATTTCGTAGTTCCTTGTGGCTGCTACACACAAACTCACTCACTGCCTCCCAATTCTGTTGGCACTCCAGCATACGCGGTTTAACAAATTCAGTTGCGCGCGTCGCCCGCTAATCCTTGGACAATCAAAAAATACGTTGTTTCGCATCTTCTGCAACTCCCTTGCAGCTAGGACGCTTTCTGGAGAGTCATCCACCTGGAATCGGTACAAGTACTATCGATATACACCGTGACCCGATAGGAATTGATTTAAAAAGTGGTTGACTTCGCTATGTTGGCGTTTAACCAATTTTGCAATATTTGGGATCAAAGAGTAAGTGCACCTACCGATTACAGCTTCGTCCCACCGCTATTGACTGTGTCTCATGCTTTCCTGTCTTTCAAACCATTTCACCTATTCAAGTCTGCCGGCGTGTTAGTACGTCGACCGCCATACAATCTACTGTTTCCTTAACCAGAATTCCAATTCGGATCATTCCAGCGACAACGTTAGCAACTTCGGGCGAAGTTGTTCGGTACGCAGAGCACAATCTCAATGCGCTCCAAGCGAGTAGGGCTCACTAATTAGAACAGCCTCCGTTTTTTCCTCAGCAAGTTCGAGGCCAACCCTTAATAGCCAGAGCGAGGCCAACCCTCAATAGCGGGTTTGACGAATTGACATCGAGCGTCACCACAGAACAGCATGTACAATTTTGAAGTGATACCCTTGCCAAATTAGTAACCGTATTGTGGGTCTGACAGGCATTCTTTTTCTTTCACCACCGATAACAGTCTGTTAAAGCAAGTTTTGGAAGACTTTGACGAACTTCTGAGCGGCAGCACAGATTGCAGCCTTCAACACCTTTTTAGGGATCCCATCTGGTAATGGGACTGTGGCCTCCTCTAATCTTAAAGCAACTTGGCAAAGTTCCTCGTCATCGCAGAAGCGCGCTCTAACCACTATACTTCAGCCAGACTACATCCTATTTTAGTTTTTCAAATTTCGAAAAAAAAGAAATCATGGGGAAAACAAACAAATTTTGAGAATTTTAAGACTTTTTAGAATTCTGAGAATTGTAAGATTTTTGAGTATTCTAAGAATTTCAAGAGAAAAAAAAAACAATTTCAAGTTTTTAAAGAATTGAGAGATTTTGGAGATTTTTGTGAATTTTAACATTTGTAGAATATTGCCACGCTCTGTGGCTCCACTTGGTTCAGTCGCACTTTACGATGCTAGTAATAATCAGTGGCGGATTTACTAGTAGGCTGAGTAGGCTGGAGCCTAGAGCGGCATATTTTACGGGGGCGGCAAAATCGGGGCAAATATTTTTTTTTACGTTAAACACATGTTTTTTTTTTACATACGAATACGAATTTCAATGACAGATATAGCATTTATACTTCTCATGAGATACGTTTTGAGATCAGTGTGTAAAGTGTGTTTGTTCCTCAGTGAGATAAAATGCGAAGAACTGTTTTTCACCGTTATCTCAGAGTTTCAAATACCATGAATGATTTGTAATTGAAGACGAATCTTCGAAAAGGCCTTTTACAGTCAATTGTTTACAGGCTAAACTTCGAAACCAAGCACTTTTTTCTTTTTTTAATGGTCTCTTGGTCCGAAACCTTTTTTGTTAGTAAAAAACACCAACAACTTAATCTTGCACTGAAGATCCCGGTTTCTTGTCAGTTCCATAATATATAAGCAAAAGGCAAATCAATGTTTAAAATCCAGATAGGGAAAACGCTATAAATCTCATAAATTGAAGAGATATATTCTTGTAGTATTTTGATCCTTCAGGCTGATTTGAAGATTTTAATTTTTTATTGTACGACCGGAAATTTGAAAATCTTTAACTCAATTTTTAAATTTGGCAAGCTAATTTAATTTAAAAGATTGTTCTCCCAGAATTGTTGAATCATGAGTTGGAAAGTGATCACAATAATGCAAATTCGCAGATTCATTAGATAAAAGTACCGTTATGAAATTGATTTTTAAAATATTCAATTAAAAATCAAATTTGAAATATCCTAAAGATATGAAAAGTGTATCATAGAAGTGACGTCGATAGAAAAGTATTTGAAACCGGGAAAATACGGTTTCATTGAAATTTCAAGTATGTACAATAAATACCCGACATTCGCGATCCCCTGATTCACGAGTTCGCTTTAGCTTCATGTTTTGCGACACTTCTTCAATATTTTTCACATTTTCCCTATCCAATACTTCATGTTTGCGCGCCAACACAGCTTCAGTCTGATACAAAATGGTGGATCCACAAGCTTCTTGTACGGTCACCAACCGGGGAGAAAAATTCGCTTCATCATGACCCAATACTTACTTGAAGTGGTCACATGATTTCATTTGTTGGCAGCTTTCGCCCAAAAAACATCCTTAAGCCTGCCCCACACCGACCGACAAGCTTTCCACTCTACATGTAACATTATTGATATTTTACGAACATTTCAAACAAGTTCCTCCTCTATCCTAACAACCGAACCCCGAAATTCGCAATTGTTTCGTGGAACGCATCCCTCACGAATTTCGGTGGTTCACTGTAGTGTCAAAACCTCATTTCAAATTTTTTAATTATGTATGCCAATATTATTGATGGTGTTTTTGCTCAAAAAAATTGTACCATCGATTATACTGATAGAATCGATTGAATTGCACATTAAAAGCGGGACACTATGAAGAAGAAGAACATACCCTTGAAACCGACTTTCCAACCTATCAATTTTTGTATCGCTGTTTTTTTATATTTATCTATCACATAAAATTTGAAGAATGCTCAGGACCCACGAAGTAGAAGCGCTCACCTATTAGAGTGCAAAGGGGAGAGTTGAGAATAAATGAAGGTCAATCAGCAATATTCTCGTAGAGCCTGGTAGGGGCGGCCAAATGTCAGCAGCCTACTAGCCGCAAATGTTGAAATCCGCCACTGGTAATAATAGTAATAGAGGTCCGGAGATCGAATCTCGGCGTAGTCCGAAATTTCCGTACATGTGCGGATTGCAACATTATAAACGTTCCGAAATGATATGCAATGTAACGTTGACTCGAAATTACCTATAAACGGCTGAGTTAACGCACCATGGCCCCACATGGGGCTATACGGTACTGAGAAGAAGAGAAGAATATTTGCAATATTCGAATATTGAGGTTTTTGAGACTTTTGAAATTTTTTTGCCAGTTTTGAGAGTTTTAAGATTCTTTGGGCATTTGAGCATTTTGAGAATATTGAGAATTTCGAGTACGAGAATTTTTAGTTTGAGAATTTTTAACTTAAGAAATTTAAGCATTTTAAGAGTTTTAAAATTTGTTTTGGATTTGGAATATTTTGAGTTTTTAGAGTGATTAGTATTTTGAGAGCTTTGAGAACTTTCCAAATTTGGGAATTTTTGAAAATTTTGAAGAATTTTACACAATTGAAATATTTTGAAAAATTGGAGAATTTCGGAAGTTTATTTGTGTATCACATAATTTAAATAACTTTGCAAAATCAGTTTTCGACTATTTCAAAATTAGGTCTGTAAACTAGTTTTTACACGAAAAAAAATATTCATGTCCGGGAGGAGGAATTACAGTTGTTTTAGCGATGGGTAACTCAATCTGGACACTTTTTATACTAAGGATTTTTTTTAGCATGATTACATCATATTTTCTGTTTTGTTTTCTTAACTAATTTTGAGAGTTTGAGAGTCTAATTATGAGTATTTTAGAATTTTTGATTTTAAAATTTTAGTTAATTTTAAAAATTTTAAGATTTTTGAATATTTTGAAAATTTAAATATTTATGAGATTTTTAGCAATTTAAAAACTTTTTACAATTTTTTTGAAACTTTTGTCTTTGAGAGCCTAGAGAATTTTAAATATTTTGAGGATTTCGGGAGAGAGAAAATTGGGACTTTTCAGAATTTTAAGAATTTTGGAAATTTCAAAACTTTTGTAACTATGAGATTTATGAGAATGTTATGACTTGAAAATCTTGAGAATTATAAGAATTTTGAATGTTTTCGAGTTTTAAAATTTTTGAGAATTTTGAGACTTAAGAATTTTGAGAATTTCAAAATTTTTCAGGTTTTTGAAAATTTTGAGATTTGATTTGAGGATTTTGTGAATTTCGCGAATTTAGGAAATTCTGAGAATTATCAAAATTTTTCAAACTTTTCAGGCATTTGTGAAATTTGAGGTGCATACTCGATAGTCCGAATCCTCGAAACCTCGAATTTCCAGTAATCCGGATCAGGGACGTAGCCAGGATTTGGTTTCGGGAGGGGTCCAACGCTCAATACCAGGTAAAGAAATTTTTTGAAATTAGAGTTTTGGTATTGATTCTAGAGGATCGTACGGGAAAATTCACTTCATTTATTAAGAGAAAAAAAGTGGTTTCAAATTTTTGAGACTTTATGAAACCTTTCGCAATTTTCAAAAGAACCACGCCTCCATTGATCATCTAGATTTCGACCTATTTTATTTGACCAATAATGTATTCACGAAATACACTGACTTAATATTTAGGCTACGTTACGCTATCAGCTCTCGATAGAAGAATTCCTTTTTTATCGACACTAGCGACACTTACCTTACCATCCGCCATATAACGGGCAATAACAGAACCACAACAGTTCTCCTTATGAGACGGATAGCAGTACAAGCCATATTTAGACACCCAAATCGTTGCTTTTATAACATTATTAATAATAATCATATGCGCAATTTGAAACACGGTTGCCTAATACACTGCGAAAAATTCGTAACGTTAATTTATTTTAAACTCTAAAAAAGCATAGTTTGTGACAATTTAGAGTCACGAAAATCATGACTTTGACACGGTTTTTCTGCCTATCCAGTACGGGCAGAACAACTTGACATACAAATTCGAACATGAAGTTGGTTACGAGTTTTTCTATATAAAACAAAACTGTTAAATTTGTAAGGAATTTGAGCTATGCTGTCCTGTATACGTTAGAGAAAAAAACGCACCTACCATAATGATCTCACGTATCACGGAAACCTGCAAACAGATTGAAAAGCGGAAGATTTGATTCAACAATTTATAAAAATTTTAAAATTTCTTACGTGAGATGCTGTTCAACGAAGGCGTTTGCGGAAATAGCCTCAATTGTTTTGGCAGCTCATATCCACATTAAAAAGGGGTAGATCTAGAGCGCTTTACATCGAAGAACCGGCTGTCGTATATAGGAGCATTTTGATAAAGAAAACACAAACATCCATGGCCGCAGTGGAACTCGAACCCACGCTCCGGCAATTCATAGGAAGGGTGTCTTCATGATCTACCCAATACACATGTCACACTCCGTCAATTTTTTTCCCGAGGCGTTCATGGATTAGCGATTTTGTTGAAATAAAGCACACACAATGAAACAACCGATGGAATCTTTCAATGAACATGTCAAACGAACTAAAGTAAATCATTAGTTTTTAAGTAACGGCCATTAATTGAAAATGATATAAAATATATGCATATGAATGTAGTTACCCTCGTCGTAGGCCGAATACTAGTCCAAATTGTATGGAAACGGTTAAACATGAATTTAATGTTTTTTATTCGTTAGATCAATTTGCAATACCGAGCAAATCAATTTAGTCAAACGAGATAGAAACGAAGAGAACCGACTTAGAACTGAATGCTCTTCTATTTTCACTATAGCAAAGAGTAAATTATGGGAAGGAATCTCCATAGAAAAAATCCCGATGGTAACTTATTACAGTGTCCATATTTCATGTCGTCACTGAAATTCCAAAGCCCATTCAAAACATTTCGGGAGGGGTCCGGACCCCCTGGACCCCTCCCCTGGCTACGTCCCTGATCCGGATCACCTCAAAGATTGCATTGTACACTCTGTAGTCCGAATTTCAAGAGCCTCTCTAGTCCGAATCTCACTTTTTTCTCATATTATCAGCAATATTATCGTCCGAAGTAAAAAAAAACTTTTTTCTTTCCTATTGGAAACAACAATAAGTAGAATAACAGAGTAAAATTCTTCGAAAATGGAAAATCGATTCTCCGAAAAATTGCTTAAAATCGTAAAATTCCTCGAAATTCAGAGCAAATAAAAGGCTTCCACTAGTCCGAACTCCTCTGTAGTCCGGATCGACCCCGGTTTTTATTAGTCCGGATTATCGAGTACGCACTGTATTTTCAAAATTTTTGGAATTTTGAGGTTTGAATTTTGCGAGTTTAGAGATTTTCGGAAATTTTCAGACTTGAGAATTTTGGGAATACTAAGAATTTCGAGTCTGAAAATTTTGAATTTAAGAATTTAGAGCATTTTAATAATTTTGAAATTTTTCGAGAATTTTGTGAATTTTGTCAGTTTGTTTTACAGAAATTTCAAATTAGGATAGCGGTTGAATGTAAAATGTCTATTGAACATTGAAAATTAAAAATTGACACTAGTATACAGGGTGTCCCGTTCATGGTGGAGAATCTTTTAACCTTTGTGTCTACACCCGAAAAATTACACGCAAACATACACCCAACACACCCGGGTATGTCATACAAGTTTTTTACAATGCAACGTAACGGGAGTATAATAACAGGCAAATGTGCATATAAACAGATGTATTTATCTGGTAGTCTGGCTGGTCTAGCGGTTAGTGCGCGCACCTTCGGTGCACAGGGTCATGAGTTCGAATCTCACCGTGTTCCATGGTGTTTTTCGAACTCACGAGCTTGTGACGGACTATGATCTCACTCAGATGTTAAACGAGTACCCATTTATGGGGATAAATAACACTGCTGAGCGTGATGCTGATCTCATTACCTCAACAAAAAAGCAGATAAGATCTTGGAAATAGGATGTCACTAACACATCCTGCGGCCTTATTCTAATGCTGGATTGTCGCGCCTGTTATTTATTTATTTATTTTATTTATTTATCTATTTATTTATTTATAATTGCATTGTATTGGGCAAGATAGCCCTTTTATATAAATACATATATGTCCACGCCAGCGGAAAGCAGCTGTTGCGAATTCGATTCATAGTCTATAAGTTTTACAGTACTAGGGCTGCTTCGATAAACGAATGTTATCGTCTACATATCGAGAGGTCTATCGAACGTCCCCATAATTTAGTCGAACGCGATCAAATCAAGACTACCTCGGCCGTTCACTATTTTCGTAAATTTAGTGAAATATTTTTTGGTATAGAGATTCAGTATATTCGGTGTTTGGATAAAAAAGGTTTATTCTTTCGCTCAACTACGTTCCGTTTTTGAAAAACAATATTTTATGTATTTTTCACAGAGAATAAAATAACAAGAATATTTTATCAAAATGGCTGATAGTAAATGGTTTACACCACAGTGGTTGGCAAAGCTCAACTGTGAAGAAAAAGAGGGATACGACAAAGATTGCAGGAAATTATGGAAGCTGATAGTGACGATGAACAATATACGTTGGTAACAGCTAACAGATGAAGGAGGTTACGAAGATAACGTGGAAGCATATGAGTCAGATGCGGAAGAGTTTCAATTACCAGAATGGGATCATGGTGATGAAACTAATTTCGATGAAGAATTCGAATTGGATGCGAAATAATTACATAGCAAGGGATGGTATCATTTGATCAATTCAGTCACCACAACCACGCAGAATTTTGTCACATAATATTTTCAGAAGTTCCAATAATGGGCCAACACGTGGAACCGAAGATCTTATTACTATAGAATATACACATTCGAGAAGTTGATGTCAACAGAAATGTGTGGTATAATAATTCATGAAACTAATACGAACCCATTGTTACGAACAGGATTATATAGAAAATCCAACCAGACTCCTTCGCATATGGAAACTTATTACTACATAAGAATTTGACGTTTATCTCGGAATCCTTTTATTGGCAGGAGTCACACATTATAGTTATGTACATACAACATATCTTTGGAAAACCGACTCGCATCCGAGGTATCGTACTGCAATGGGTCTTCAACATTTTTGGGCAATCAGTCGTTTCATCAGATTTGACAACGCAAATACAGGCCTGCAACATAAACAAGCTGACAAAGTAGCAGCCAATCCTTCAGGAGGCTTATATAGCCGGAAACGATACCACTGTTGAAGAACAGCTGGATCCTTATCGTGGTGGAACTGGGTTCACTCAATATATTCCTTTGAAACCGCATGGGATAAAGATGTGGTGGGTATGTGGCGTTGTTACTTCTTATCCAATCAAAGGACAATTATATACTGGAATATCACATTCTGGGGAAAGAGGAAGAAAGCATGGCGAACATGTGGTTAAAGATTTGTGTTGCAATCTGTTCCGTGGAAGTGGGCGAAACATAATATGCGACAACTTCACAAATTACAATTTAGCGTCTATCTTGATGTTGGACCACAACCTATCAATATGTGGCACTGTCAACAGAAGACGTACATATAATATAAAAATACCATGAAAAAATATGATTTATAATGAAATAATAATGTTCTCCTTCATTTATAACCAAAAATGCATACATGTTATTCGATGCATACCCGGGTGTGTTGGGTGTAGATGCAAGGGGTAAAAAGTAAAAATTATTAATTACTTCGTTCATAAAATTTTGAAAAAAAAAATTTTTTTGGAATATGATAGAAAAACATATTTTAGGAGGCTATCTAAAATTTCACGTCAATATGACTTCTAGGATCCAATATATATCAATTTGAAAATGAAAAACACACCCGGGTATGCAGGTGTTGACATAAGGGTTAATGGTAGATAGTGTGGCTTATTTGGGGAAAATTAATGTTCTACGAGACACCTCTATTTTGAACCGTTACAATGTAAAAACACTTTTTGTAAATTGTGTCAAAATACCTGACTTGCCGAACTAAACCAAAATTTGCCAAACCACCAAACATGTCTTCCGAGATATGACTTCACTTTCCGAAACTACATAAAATTTCCTATAAAACGACACCTCGTCCGTTACGAAGTTGCTCGTATCTTCCGAGATACACCAGTTCAAACTTTGAAGAAATTTTAAAATCGGTTTTTCATGCAAAATTCAAATGATAAAATCGTAACGGTACTTTGAACTGACAAATCTGCAAAGTTGGAAAAAGTTGCCTCATTATGTTAGCTCTCGAACGACATATAAAAATTAAGGGCTCACGATTTAAAAATTTGCGAATTTAACGTTTCAAAGGTAAAAAAATGTGGTTTCAATGTAAAGTTTTTTCGCCCAACAAAATGAACTGTGTTGATCGTACAAATTTATCTTCATCATATCAGATGATTTGCATTACACGAAAACCACATTTTTTTACCTTTGAAACGTTAAATTCGCAAATTTTCAAATCATGAGCCCTTAATTTTTATATGTCGTTCGAGTGCTAACATAATGAGGCAACTTTTTTCAACTTTGCAGATTTGTCAGTTCAAAGTACCGTTACGATTTTATCATTTGAACTTTGCATGAAAAATCGTTTTTAAAATTTCTTCAAAGTTTGAACTGGTGTATCTCGGAAGATACGAGCAACTTCGTAACGGACGAGGTGTAATTTTATAGGAAATTTTATGTAGTTTCGGAATGTGAAGTCATATCTCGGATGACATGTTTGGTGGTTTGGCAAATTTTGATTTAGTTCGGCAAGTCAGGTATTTTGACACAATTTACAAAAAGTGCTTTTACATTGTAACGGTTCAAAATAGAGGTGTCTCGTAGAACATTAATTTTCCCCAAATGAGCCACACTATCTACCATTAAAAGATTCTCCACCATGAACGGGACACCCTGTATAACGTGTTTCAAGGAAAACGTTCTCTGTTGCTTTTGTCCTGACAAAACAAAATTCTCCGTTGATAATTTTGTCTTCTCCATATCCGAGGAAATTTCAACTAGCATTGCACATACGCCAAAGTGCAACGCCTAGTCTAGTCTAGTGCGTTGTAACACGCATCTAACCCACTTCTCTATGAAACTTTTTCTTCATTCATTCATTCAGCTTCAAATGGTGTCCTACGTTGAACTAGCAACGGATGACTATACGTAAAACTAAACTATAACGACACTCGGGTCAAAAATATCCTGAGGTGCAATCAATCTAGACCACATGGTGCATAAGTGTTGGGTTGGGTCCTCGTTGCATTTCAATTGCCTTTGTTTTGTCAAGAGTACTGATGCAGAGTTATTTCGATTCACTTTTCAGGATTTTTAAGTTAAATTCTTTTTTTATTCGAAATCTACTAGAATTGATTATATTTTTTAGTATGCTTGAAATATGCATTGAACAATTGAACAGCTTCCACAAGGACTTTTTTTTTGTAGAGCCTGTTATCAAATTATTTAATTCTAATTGCTGCGGGGGTATTTCTGAAGATGACAAATTCGAGAAAGATGTTAGAATTTGCTTCAGGAGAATCTTTAATTGAACTGAGTTTGCTTAGAGATAGTGATACCTGTTGTAGTTTTCAGAGAATTAAACGCAGGCAAGTGGACAAGAATATTACTTTTATTACAGACATCCAGAACACTTGGTGAGGGCCAGCTAAGAGAGAGAGTCCCGGAAGGAAGTCTCAACTTTAGAACGATTAGAAAAGTGAGCATAGTCACACATTCAAATTACTGTTCATTTCCTTAATGCGTTCAATTCTTTTCTTCAACCAGGCCCGTGCGCAGGAATCATCCAAGGGGGGGGTTTAACTTATATATTCAAATTTTTCATTGAAAGGTATATTTAAAGTTTAAAATATACAGGCTATAATAAGGTGACCAGACTCCCAAAAGCCCAATTCTGTACACAAACTAGCGGAATTCGGTTGTCAAGCAAATCCAGAGTCATATATCCAGGTTCCAGGTCCAAGTTCTATGTCGCAAACATGTTGGCTGTTTTTCTAATGCACGACAGACAGAGTCTGAGCGCGCAGAGTATTTTGAGCTACAAGTTATACGGACGAGTCATAGGTTTAAATTTCACGAAATGGCGTCCATTGGCTTACCGATCGCCGCGCTTGCACCTCGCCTTATCATTCTTAGAACCATCACTGCGTCGCGAATTTAGGCGAATTCTCAAAAGCGCAAAAGGCATGGCGAGGTCTGTATGAAGCGAAGGGCAAGGCACAGGATTTAAGTAAACTTAAGGACGAGCCAGAGGTCTAAATTTTACGAATTGTCATCCATTGGCTTACCGCTCGTTGGACTTACCTTGTTCCGCAACAGCACTACGTCGCGAATACTGAATAGCGAGACAGATAGAGCGAGGTCTGAGCGGAGTAAAGGGCGAGGTGCAGGGTCTGAGTATATGTATGGACGAGTCAGAAATATAAAGCTTACGAATTGCCTGAAATTAACTCACCGCTTGTTGCGTTCGCTTCATCCTATTTCCAAGCAGCGCTACGTATCAACTTTTTGGCGAATTCTGAAAAGGGCGACAGACAGCGAGATCTTAGTTAACAGACGAGCTATAGGATGTGAGTAAATGTATGGACGAGCCAGAGATTTAAATCCAACAAATTGCTTTCCATTAGCTCACTGCTCGCTGCGCTTGCACTTCGTCTTATCCTATTTCGCAACAGCACTGCTTCACAAAAATATTGGCGAATTCTCTAAAGGTACGTGTTCGTAGAGACGACTCATGTGATGATCGCTCAGCGATCGCAGTTAAACCATCGGTTCTGAGCGCATAAAGGGCGAGGTGCAGGGTCTGAGTATATGTATGGACGAGTCAGAAATATAAAGCTTACGAATTGCCTGAAATTAACTCACCGCTTGTTGCGTTCGCTTCATCCTATTTCCAAGCAGCGCTACGTATCAACTTTTTGGCGAATTCTGAAAAGGGCGACAGACAGCGAGATCTTAGTTAACAGACGAGCTATAGGATTTGAGTAAATGTATGGACGAGCCAGAGATTTAAATCCAACAAATTGCTTTCCATTAGCTCACTGCTCGCTGCGCTTGCACTTCGTCTTATCCTATTTCGCAACAGCACTGCTTCACAAAAATATTAGCGAATTCTCTAAAGGTACGTGTTCGTAGAGACGACTCATGTGATGATCGCTCAGCGATCGCAGTTAAACCATCGGTTCTGAGCGCATACGCGCATATTTTCTATTCAGACATGTTATGGTCGACACATGGAAAGTAACATTATAAAAATATGCAAATATGGCTCGGAATTGGATGCAAAACTACCATCGCTGAGCGATCATCCCACGAGTCGTCTCTACAAACACGTACCTTAATGCGAGACTGACAGTGTGAGCTCTGAGCGGAGCGAGGGGTGAGTCACCGAATTATAGTAAACCAAATACCAAAGGAGCCTGAGGTATAATTCTTATCTAAACCTGGTGGCAATATTTCACGAGGAGAATAAGGATTTCTTCATAGTTACGATAGGGATGCCATGTTGTTCCCCTAGGCTTTTACCTACCTTGATTTACCCTAACTCCTAGTGGAGCATGGTGCGTTGACGACTACCATGTGGCATGTGTAATCGTCAACGTTACAAAGACAACTAAATTCGGAGTGTGAGTGTGATACGGTTGTCAGCCATACCACTTATTAGTCGCACTGTTAGTTTATTATTTTACAATAAGAATGTTTCTTATCATCTTCTTCTGAATAATAAATTTGCGGCGGGTCATGGCGAGTTTAGAAACTCTCTCTCTCTCTCTATGAATCTCTATATCACAGAGTAGTGATCGACCAATCATGGCCACAGAGCACGGCTTGTTACGCCGTTTTAAATGGATTTTAATAAAATTTGGGAAAAAAACTACCTAAAACCCATGCTGAGTCATTTCTTTAGTATGCATTTTCCTATAGAGATTGATAAAGGAATCGGAATAGAGTACAATGGCTGATTTTTTCATCTTAAAATCTCATCTTTTGACGGATGTAACCTCTAAACCTTGGCAGCTAGAGCCTTGAAATATTGCAATCAACCACAAATCCCCTGCAATGCCCTACAATAGTTCACCCACTACAATCTACACATGCCGCGCAGTTACATTAATCTTTGAATTACAAAACGTTCGGTATAGGGAAAGTACCGCTTTTCGGATTGCATACCAACACTTATGAGTTTCTACCACGAATGTGCTTGAACTGTCCGGAACTGGATGGTGTCTAGCGGCGAGAGAAAATTCTTTTGGCAAGGTATAAATTAACAACGCCAGTTTACATTTTTATGAAGTTAAATTTTTGCCTTATGAGAACAATAGTATTTTATGAAATTCTGGCAACATTTGCCAATGGGGCCTGCGCACGGGCCTGTCTTCAACGTCTTCATAAAGAGACGCCACGTCGTCGATGGAATAATGAACGAAATTCATTAAAAAAACTTCATTGCGCAAATTGTTTGTAATTAATCAGAAACCACAGTTTTCAATACTGTGCTATGTACCACCTGCCTAACACCCCATCACATTTTAAACATTCTAGAAATACCTTGTAGTCAATAAAACTGTCTTAACACAGTGTTAAGATACCTTTAACTTCCGACATCTCAGCATTCACCACCTTTAATATAATTTTACACAAGAATTACCTTTCATTACCCGTACCACCCACAGCCAACTTACCACAATATGTTCCCTATATGAATTTTCATCCTGTCAAACCTCACACAATACAGAACATACATATCAATCGACGCCAGCGAGTATTCATGTTTTTCTCACGCACAACAAAAGGCATTTCATGTGAATATAGAAAATTCGACTCCCTGGAGCGATTACAACATCTTAATAGCAAAATACAAGTTTCAAATATCCTCCCCCAGACTATTTCATCATCTTGAGTTCAACTATACTCGTACACGCCCGGCAACCTGATAACTTATTATAAAAGCCCTATTTGGTTCTTGGCTCCATATCCGGCCATATACTAAGCTTGCTTATGCTTTTATACATTGAATTGAGCCTTCTGAACAGATACATTTCATATTTCATCCTATCCAGTGTGTGAATGAAAACATCCTTTCCATTATGTTTAGCCGTAGTGGGAGGCGATTCTCACATTTAACTTGCTAAAACCTCACCCTCCGGTACACTCAAAGAACTTTGAATGCGGTTGCGAATTCAGATCAACATTTCAGCTGGGAAAAATTAGGAACTGATAACATAGATTCGGTGTATGGTAACAAATGGACCAAAATATATAGTAGAGACACACGCACATATTCATAGGATTCTCGGCACTTCTGCACAAAATATGAGAGTACACATTTCGGCATTTATGTAGGTCAGACAGTTTATTTTTGCTATTCAAAAGGGACCAGTTTAAACGGACCGGGCTGTATCGGTCAAGTGATGTACTTGTCTTCAGTGTTCGGAGTCTATTCGGAGTAGTGACGATCAAACATTGAACTCCTGTCTATTATTGGCGGAATCAAAATCGTGTTTCATCCTCGAATAGAAGTAAATTGGGCATATGTCGAACGTGCATGGATTTTAAATAACAGAAGAACTGACCCGATCACACGGCAAGGGATGCACGTTTTACTTCGGTACACATATTGTAAGTTCTTTGGTAAACAGACTGGCACGAGGAAAAATAAGTGGATCCTAGATCCACGAGAAAACAGACACCATATAGTAGAAAGGATGAGAGATAATAATACTCCTGATGTTCTTGGAAAATCGTATACAGTTGTTGGAGAATAGTTGGAGGTCAGAAATGTGAGCGTAGCGTAAATGTGTTTACAGAGTTGCGGATAACGTTCACATAGTCCAGTGAGCATCGGAAATAACTCTTTCGTATTCCGCATAGAGCAAGCAAAATGTAAATAGACGAACACTTTGGAATTTTCACATTTTCAGTCATTTTCCGGAAATTATATGACTTCAATTTGTGTAAGTTGTATGCATATGCATTTGTTACGAAGGTAAGGATTGGATGTATACGCCAATCCTCACTTCACGGAAAGACTTTTTTATGGATGATCGTATGGAAGTGTTTGATGTCTGTTACCTACCTTCTTTGTCAAAGCATATTCACGAAACCTATAGATTTTGAAGCGTCGCTTCAGCAAGTACTAGCATTTTTTTACTTTTGGAGCTGCGTCTTAGCAAAAATATTATTATCACGTGCTAATCCCTTTAATCGTTCTTAAAAAATAATTGGGAAAAACCTACATATTTTTGTCCAAACATCATTAAAAATTAGAAGAAAGGACCACTCGTATGTAGCAATTTATTTATTGCTCTGAAACCTCCACCACACAATAAAAAACCTCCAGCAAACCAAGTACCCAAGTCCGTGCGCACAAACCTCATCCTGTGTATGCAATACAGCCGCACTTAACTTTATCAGGTTGGTCGTTACTTTCGTGTGCGGGTAAATGTAAAAACCAATATGAAACTTACATGGATAGAAAACTCCTGCAGACATGTTTCGTGTTTATTCCTCTTTTTCTTCGCTAAGCATGCCCGAAACTAATCTATAGAACTACTGCATCCAGTAGTTGAAGTAGCTACTTGAAATTTGGCATCAAATATCCTGAAATCCTGTGTACACTTTTTCCTTCACAGTTCTCCGCCGTCGACGTCCTTGCTGACATCCAAAGAAAACACTAAGAATTTAATGGTGATATGTGTACTATGCTTTTACAGCGAATTATGTTACTTTCTGGTATACAGCCATAAGATGGCAGGATATGAGAAAATATGGTACTTATGGCAATGTGTGCGGTATGAATGCATGGTGTAATGCAGTTTGAGTTACATTCAGAGATATACAGTTTTGGTTTCGAAAGAAACCGTCGCAATAACTTATTAGCTTATTACTTATTGCGGAAGAGTAAATTCTGGTCAGAAAAGGAATTCTTTTTGAGCATGGCTGATGGTTGCATATCAAATTTTTATTGAAATGGTATGCAATCAATTTTTAATTGAGATTGGTGTGTGCAGGACTAGATTTTCCTTATGGGTAACCTGGGCAACTGCCCGGTTAGGCAGATTTCAAGGGGCGGCAGACTTTCGGATCTTACTATCGGTTTTGAATTTGTGTATGCAAAATGCACTTGAAAACTCAAGGATTTCATTTTATTTTTTATTGTTACGTGTATTCGCCTCAATCCAGTGTGCCTATGCACAAGCTAACCTCAAATTTTATTATTAAAAGTTGGGAGTTATCCTTTGCGCACAGTTATGGTAGAAGCGTTCACTCCGAATGGTCTACTGGCTGCGGATAATTTGAATAGATTAGGAGCAGAAAGCATCTTCGTAACGCATTTGCTACACACTTTTAACGAAGGCAGGGATTATTGCATATATGATTCAGATTTTTTTTATAGGAGACCTTGAGGACAAGCTGTAACATTCAACCAGTGGCGTAACGTTTTCCGTATTTCTTGTGTTCGAAATTGGAGTGGTGGCCGACGACTTTTTAACCGCAGGAAATATTGACGGAAATCGCATTTACAGCAGTCCACAAATGAACAAGAGCAACGTAAATCTTCTGTTTGAAGAACAAGTTTCAACATTTTATAATTTGAGACGAAAACATAAATTTGAATAAGATCTACATGTTCTTCTTGACAATATATCACTAAGCTAAATAGAAGATACTAAAAAAACACCACCTGGAGAAGTGCGCCCACATTCCTGTTTCGTATATAACTGTCATTGATCCTAGACTAGAAGTTTTTACCATAAATTTGAGGATCAAGTCAGCTAGTCACCTGTAGGAGAAACGACTGATCCGTTATCTAGACAAAAGGGTTTAGCGGCATGCATATATTTCTTGATTTTATGACTCCTAGATAAAAAAAAAATGACTTGATGAACGATCTTTCGACTAGTAGATCCACAAGGTTGTCAACCTATTTTTTATGATGGAGCACTCCCTTTTCTTTCAGTATTCAAAAAATCAACGAACTGGATCACAATGGCCCAATTTTACGCATTTTAAGATAAGGACTCCTTTCTGCAAGTCAACCTTTATATCTCTTCAAAATTTTCGTGACCAAAACCCAGAGAGCTGATATTTAGACAAATCCCCACTCAATACGCTTGTTAGACAATTTCTTCATAATTTACTGGTTGTTCTGATGATTGTTTTATTGCAAAATTATGCCAATTGTTAAGTTGCTCCTGTAGGTATCCATAGTTAAATTGGACTTCAACATCATGTTGACGAATTTGTAGTACAAATTGGCGAATTTTAAAATCATGTTGACGTATTTCCATGTCAACTTTACGAATTGTCAAATCTTTTTGACGAACTTCCAGATCAAATTGACAGATTTACATTTCAAATGAGTTTTGATTTGTCAAGATATTCGTCAATATGTGATGGGAATTCGTCAATTTGTATCGGAAATTCGTTCACAACATTTTGCAATTCGTCAATTTAACATGGAACTTCGTCACTATGACATGGAAAATCGTCAATTTGTAATGGAAATCCGTCAACATCATTTTTAAATTTGTCATGGAAATTCGTCAATTTGGAGCATGTTTGGGTCAATACTTTTAAGTTAAAGCATAAATATTAACTTTAACTTAAGACAAAAATCGCCGGAAATAGAAAACGACTAGTTTTGTGTACGGGGAAGCTTGAACTCCGAAGCTTTAAAATCGAAATTCGTTAATTTGATCTGGAAATTTATTAAGCTTTAATTTAAATTTAATTTAAATTCGTTAACAATTTTGATATTCGTCAATTGAACATGGGAACTCGTAAGCTTGATTTAGGAATTCGTCAATTTGCCGTCAGAATGCCGCAGGAGCGTTTTTATAAAGACAACATAAACATTCATGGTGACAGTGGGATTTCATGTTAATCAAAAATTTTACCGCACAAAGAAAGGGCCCCCCGCTTTAAATACGAAAACAAAGATTTACAAAAATGTTATTCCACGGAATGTTTTGTCTCTGTGTTAGATTCTGCAGCTAGTTTGCCTATTGTCTTGCAAACTAATAAAAATAAATGACTTAAAAAGAACAGTTACCTAAGGATTTATATTATACATTTTCGGCCTTGGGGGCCCCTGTGGCTTGGGGGCCCGCGTTCCACTGAACACATGGAACACCGTACGTTACGCCACTGCATTCAACTAACGGTACATTACGCTTTCAGGTCCCCAAGGAAAATTTTTGATGTTTCCGATATTTTCCGCTATGTGTCCGCTATATGGCGGACGGTAAGATAAGTGTCGCTAGTGTCGATAAGAAGAACAAGAAAAATTTCCCTTGGGGACCTGAAAGCGTAATATACCGGCATTTCGGCTCAAACCTTTTGGGAATTAGCAACATATTTTGTGTTCAAAATTAACCCTATACAGGCTTATATTTAATATCGGAAATCTGATCAACCACCACATTTGTTAAAAATAATATAGACACAACACATGTAAACGGTTCAATGTGCAAAACGTTGCGCTCTGGTAAATTAACCCATTTTGAACCTGTGTTCGCACCTGCGAACAGTAACTTACGTCATAATTCAATGGTATATTTTTTATAAAATAAATTGTAAATATTCTTGAGAAAGTATTCAGTAGTTAAAACATTTTTTCGGATTTTCGCTCAACCATAACATAATCCAAGGAAATGCACTGAAAATGATTTTGACAGAACGAATATAAAAAAATGGATTCTGATTTATGCATATAGATTTGGTTTGGGATTTTGGTTGAAATCGCGTTATGAGCCGGGAGAATTTTTTTTCTGTTCATTGGAATTTTTTTTAGTGCCACCGCTGTTAATGGGTGATGTAATTTCTTTTTGCTAATATGGGTGAATCCTATTTCTATTGCAGCGATTTAAAGGCTTTCGGCGAAAATTCAGTTCAGTTAGCCACTAGCTGTTGATCAAGTGTACAATAATTTACTGTGTGCGATGATAAATACAACTCTAAGAAAATTGTTGCGATAATAAGCCCATTTACATCCTTCGCATGCGTTTTGTAATCCCAACTATGTATTGTGATGCACTCCTAGCTCCGACACGATCTGTAACAATTAATCGAAGCTAGTACGTATTTCTATATGTATTTGGTATAATCGCTATCCAAAACTTCAGCATCTGTATGTCCTAAACGGGGTCCCCGCACCAGGCTCCGTGAAGGGTAGTATATGCCTTCAAGGAGAACAAATCAGGATAAAAGCAAAGCGTTCGGAGTTATAGCAGGATGACAGGTTAACAGGTGACAGATCCTGCCAAAAACAGGACGAATGCGAGAAGTAGGTATGGGCCTCGCAAACCTAAGTCCATCCACGGTAACAGGAATGCAGCTCTTCAGCGCAACAATAACATGTTCCTTGAAATTTTCGCTTCAAACTACTTCGAAACAAAGAAAAACGTTTCTCTCAAGAGCACTCCTTATGCTTGTTCATCCGCTTTAAATCTAGCTTCAATGTTGCAATGACCCAGAAGTCTAACCAATTTTTTTTTTTTTTTCAAATCACAATCCAAAATTTCCAACTCCTCTTCACTTCGTTAGGGGGCCCCTAACGGTTGGGGGCCCGTGTTCGACCGAACACATGGAACACCGTACGTTACGCCACTGATTCGATTGATACATGGAATTAAATAGTAAGGAAATGGCAATCAATCGATTACTGGCTTAAAAAAACAGATATTTGTTATTGTTTTAGACTGGCAACAGACTTCAGTAATACTGAGGTTTTCAATTTATTGAAAGATCCTTCCTCTATGTCCATGCTATAGGCAAAAATTGCTCGAATCTTCTTTATTGCGATTAAGACTGCAAATGTTTTTGGCATGTTTGTCGCCTCTTTTTTGTCCTCTTCGGTGTCGATGGAAATTTGACTTTGATGTGAATTAACGGAACAACTTTTGCATCATGATTTTGTTTGTGATTATTACATTGTAAAGATATACTACCTGCTCAATGAACTTGTCAATATAAATTGTTTTGAGAAAATGAAACTGGGAAAAGAGCGTTATAACCGGAAAATAGTAGCGTTATAACGAATCGAAATTCCCTGTAATAAATGCTAATGGGACTGGGACTGAGACAAAAGAGCATTATAGCCGGGAAAGCGTTATATCCGGGAGCGTTATAACGAAGTTTTACTGGCAGTTACGTATAGCAAAATAGCAGTTCGTAAAATCTGTATAAGAATCTACCTCCACTCGCAGCAAAGGAGCGATATAATTGTAATTTTTTTATCAAGTCATGTATTCCTATTACAGTAAAACACGGTTAAGTGCAACACGCTTAAGTGCAAAACTCGGATAAGTGCACACAATTTTCATGCACCATCCATTCAATGCGATTTTCAATACATTTCAAAACGGATAAGTGCAACACGGATAAATGCACAACACGCTTAAGTGCATACAATTTTTTGGTAGGGTTAACAACATTTCGACACGATTCATGACGGATAAGTGCACATGTGCATTTGAAAAATTTATTGGTGCAGACGTTTCCAACAAGACTATTTTATACGATTTTATTCGATCCTATAGCCCGAGATATCTAATATTTATTGATTCAATTTATGAAAATGTTGAAGAAATGGAAATTAGGTCTACTGGATAATTTTTGTCTTTAAGTAGAAAAATCTGAGAGTTAAAAATTTCTCGTTTTGGGAGCAGCTTAAGACTAAGATCAAACATTGTCTTGATAAAAAAATGTTTAGCAAAAGTGGCAGTCTCTTTCATTCCAGCGTTCATGTTAGCAGTCTCAGTCAGTCTCCTCCTTTAGATCGCAGGACATCACTAAGATAGTAGTTAGGTTGTTAGAAAATTTTGGTTTTTCTTTTTTTGCGTACAAAATTTGTTTGGATGCTGTTTTCCCATTTCTGCAAGCAAGTGATAATTTTGACATCCATAAATTGTTATTGAAAATGTAAAAAAATGATTTTAGGCTACACACAATTTGACGTCCCAAAGCCACAAAAAGCTCGATTCGCAAAACTATGTTCGATCTTCTTCCCTCGATGTATCCGTCAAAGCCGACACCTTTGACGGGATTGTTGCAATCAGCTGTTAGTTTGATAATGGTGATCCCTGCATTGATCACATTTCAAAAAGATGGATAGTGTCCATTTGTTAATATTTGTTACCAAAGTTCGAAAGCTTTACAAAGACGCTTGTACCTGGTTCTGTCAAATTTAATTGTTGAAAACTATAGCCAGGGTCGGCCTTAGCATTTTGGTGGCCCTGTGCCAAATTATTGTGTTGATGTAGCACGACATCTCAATTTCTGACCTTGTTGGCCTGAATGTCTTTGCACACGTTATATCAGTGATTCGCAATCTTTTTGATGTCGCGGAAGTCTTCGCTTTGCCAATGTTTTTTTTTTAATAGGATTTTGATAGTTAATCACCGTTATATATATTCTAGTTAACTGAAACTGCAAGCACGAGAGCTGGGAAAGGCAAATGAAAACTATCCCCTTCCTTATAAACGTTTTACAAAGATAAGCCACAAAGCAGTTTTCTTAACATTTTTACTGGTTCCTTATACCCTTCGCTCATAGAGTGAAAGGGTTAATTTTTTATTTTTTGTCAAATTGAGCTTGGCGAATAAATAGAAAAATGAAGACGTGCTTTGGACGTATAGGCTAAAAACCAATGCTTTAAAATAATTCTGCGACTGGTGAGTTGTAAATGTTTGATAAAACTCCTTTTACGTTAAGGGAAAAAAATTGGAATTGCTGCCACTGTCAGCTAGCTCTTTCTTTCTACGTACCTATTTACTTACCCTGTAAATTTTTTAATCTTTTGTCATCATCCTTAAATTACAGCAAATGTTGATTATTTTGTCAAGCTATCGTTAAAATAAAAATTTAATTGTTGGACTATGCGCTTCAAAATAAATCCCAAAAATGTGGTCATACACACTTTCCTTATCTGTTTTATGTGTTTGGCACATACCTGTCAAAGCTGTAAAAAATCCGTCAAGGTGTATCAATGCTTTTCCCTCGCCAAACATTGGAAATGCCATCCGATTTTTTTTTTTACGAAATTCCAACTCCATTTCTGTGGCTTTCATTCTTTAAAAATGTTATGCTCATTATCGGTGCACATATCGAAGTGCTTGTAGTCTAAGCAGCCTAAGCTTTAGAATTTTAAAACAGCAATTTTTGAAAATATTTGCGCATAAGCATTGCTTGACTTTTCAATCGAAACAAATTTCTATATTTTTGGAACCAGGTAATTCCACTTCATTTTTGTTTTTATAGAATAGACTTAGGTTTATCCTGAAGTTTTTGAAGTTCGGATATTTAAAAATTTCTGATAAGATGTGAAACATCCAGCGTGTTTGCAACCTAATTTTTATTTGACAACATCGCCCAGCGATTCAATTGATTTTGCATCAGGTAAGCCTTGATTATCTTGTTGCGTGAAGGCCCCTAGAGAGTGGAGCACTTTCTGAGTGGTGGCCCCCCGAAAATAAAAGTTTCCATGGTGTGGTGGCCACTTGAAAGTGGTGGTTCCGGGAGACTGGCTAGTTCGTCCACCCCTAGGGCCGGCGCTGACTACAGGGTTACAAAATATAGCCACACATTATCAGTTGTTACCACTAATTTCCATTTATGCTACGTAAATTAGATAGTTTATATGAAGCACGGATAAGTGCACAACACGCTTAAGTGCACGAAAAAATTGCGCATTATCGATGTGCACTTATCCGTTTTTTACTGTACTCATTTAAAAGGCACCCGCTGAAGAGATGTGACAAGCCAATACAATAAGTTGCAAAAAGACGCTTTACAAAGAATTAAGATGTCAAGTCATATAGGAGGACTATAGTATGCAAAATGGGCAAGTTCCGCCAGGAATCCAACCTCCAGGTTTGGATTCCATATAGCCAAGAATATTAATATTAGACTCTAAAGTGGAGTGACACGGCTTGGAAAGAATAAGATACCGGCGGGCATAATAACCCGTCTATTTGATCAGACACACGTGTGGCATGCACTTCCAAACACGCGTGACCCCGAGAGACGGGATATGACGGTCCATTTTGGGTTGCACTCGAGGAAGCTGGAAGTAATAAGACAAAATTAAAGCCATGTCGGAGGCCTGAAAGAGAGGGTTATAAAGGAAATTGCAGTCCGTGCCAGTTAACAGTTGTCCCAATTCCAATCGTTCAATCGTCCAAAAGACCCATAAATAAATACTCCCAGGGAACACCAAATCGCTTCTCACTCGTTCAAAGTAATTAAATTAACACCTTTATTATCTGAAAAAAAGAAATCGTCATGGCCCACGTAGTGTCACACCCATAAATTTATGAGACACATTTGGCTCATGGACGTGAACAGGAGGAACGCTTTGAGATGCAACTATCTCACAGACAAAAAACTACTTAAAATAATTGAGATCAACACAATATACAGCTTTGATATTGCTTTCGACTTATACATACACGTCCATATAAAAAAATTATGCTGGATATCGACCAGTGTTCGCGCTTGCGAACAGTCCTTTCCAGGACTCACACGCTAGTTGGACGAAAACGGACAACGGATTTAGATTCAGCGGGGCCCAATTACTATAAGAAACTATATTCTTCTTAGCTTTCGGGCGGGCGCAATGCATCTGACAGATTAAGTGACCAGTTTTTGTTGCGCCAATCAGCGATATGAAAAGGGAGAATTCTGAAGCTCATAGTAGCTTAATCTTTATCGATCAACTACCCAAAGCAGTTTTCAGTTTCTATCTACCATATGTATGAGGGGCGGGAGGGGGTGAAATAATCTGTCGGATATATTGCGCCCGATTGTGTTATTTTTCCCATTTCTATGAAAATGTCCACTTGTTATACTCTTCACATTGCGTAATAACGTTGTGTTGACTTTTAGAGTCACCAAATCGTTCAATAGTGTGTTTTTAGTAAAATAAGATTACATTTTTTAAGCGGTCTAGTTGTTGGAGGTTTTTGAAATATTGAAGCGATTGAAAGCGGAATATTCTTAGAAAATTGAAAATGTGAAGGGTATCAAACTTTGTGAGCCAGTAATTGTTTCTAAAATTTCGTAGAACTGTTTCAAAAAGACAATGCAACAATAAAAAAGAGTGTAGAATATACAGACACTTAGTTTCATCCTATTTTCTGCACTTAATCTGTCAGATGCATTGCGCCCGATGGTGTTAGGATTAGTATTGCGCCCGCCGCAAGGTTAAATATCATGCTTTTGAATTGCCTTGGTCGTTAATGGGTTAAAAGGAAAGTTCCATGAAGTCTAACTTTCTTTAGCTTGGGAAGATATTTGACTTAATGTAGCATCCGTTTGGATTGCATAATTATCTGTGTCGCTGCATGTATCAAACAGCCATAATATATTCAAACTCCCAGATAATGTCAACCTACATAAATACGCATATTCCAGTTTGGTTGATAGTTTTTTATTCATGGCCAGTCTAGTCTTTAGTTGCTATTGTCAAATTTGTAGGAAAACATTATAGATCTACATCGTCTCACGAGTTCCACTGAACACATGGAACGCCGTTCGTTATGTCACTGCCACATGGATAAATTAATGATAAAATTTCTGAACTACGTCTAAAAATGTACTTGCATTGAAAGCTAAATTTGTTCTACTACATCACAACAATGTACGGAAAAAGAAGAGAACCTCTTCGACTTTGATTCTTTGATGTTTCCGTATCCTGCCAAAGTGCTTCCGGGACTATTACAAGCAGCAAAAATAAATTTAAAGTAGGACACACATACTGTACCCAATTTATCGAAGAAGACTGACAGCTTGATGCCGTGTATGTTTTACAGGCTGACATATTGATTGACACTTTTAAGTGTATGAATTTACATAGTCTCTCTCTTTACACATGCATAAGACCTAATGAAATACGACTCACTTACTTAAATAGCTTTTAAAAGTTCGACAAGGACTTGTCTATGAGTCTCTTCTTTACCACGTACCTTAATATTTTCAATGCTTTTGATTGAGGAGATGCTCGGTTTGGAGATACGTGACGTCAATTCATGTTGAAGAGCGTCACGAAGGTTTTTTCTTAATCCGGGAACACTAACCTTAATTCGAGGCGCTTGTTACTAACCATGAGTCATTTTGACTCACTATGGAAATTGCTGTATTTAAAGTGGATGAGTATGAATACTTGTGCCAGATTTCTTCGGAATACTTATTTTATACACGCTGTATTGAGTTTGTGCATTATATCCGAATAAACTGTAGAAACAACCAAGAAACCAGATATGCCAACTAAAGAATGTAGACGGTTGTTACTAACGTGAGTCATTTTGACTCACAAGAAACGTTCGTTTAGTATACTAACACCGTCACAGAAAAACACAAATAGCCGCTTACCATAAAATCGGAAACGTTTGCTTACTCGGACATTCATTAGAAAACATATTTCTTAAAGAATACATGGGTAGCGGAACCCAATGGGCCAACCACCCTTTCCACGAAAAATGGAAATATACAGGGTGTCCCGCAACCGGTGGTACATAGGATAATGGGAGATAGTACAGCTCATTTGAGGACAATAAATGTTCTACACGACCCCTCTATCTTTAACCGTTAGAAAGTTATAGCATTTTTTGATAAAAGTGTCAGAAACCCCGACTTGCCGAGCAAAATCACTATTTGCCACGCTCCCAAATATTGGATCCGAAATTTGACTTCACTTTCTGAAACTGCACAAAATTCTACATAAAATAACGGTTTTGCCAATTAAATTATTTAAAAACCTACCCAGATACAACCACTCAAACTTTAAAGAAATTTGGAAATTGATATTTTCTTGTAAATTCAAATTGCAAAATCGTAACGGTACTTTGAACTGACAAATGTGCAAAGTTTACAAAAGTTGCATCATTATGTCAGCTTTCGAACGACATATAAAAAATAGGGTCTTAAGGACTGAAAAATTGAAAATATTACGTGTTTAACAGAAAAAAACATGGTCTCAAGAGAAATTCAAAGTATACATTTTATTAAGTAAACAATATTTTTTTTATAAAAACTAAAAAGAAAGATTATTGAGAATAGGAACTTTTATATTATAAATGCTGTTCAAAGTGTCCTCCTCCATATCGGACACAAATTCGGCACCTTCTACCAACAGAAGAGACCGCCTTAAGCATCTCTTCCCTTTTTTCGCGCAAATTATTGCAAGCCATTTTAATTTTTTGCAAAAGATGTTCCCGGGACACTATTGGCTCATCGTAAACTTCATTTTTGAGTCTACCCCATACATGGAAATCAAGCGGCGTTAAGTCGGGACTTCTAGGAGGCCAAGCGACAGGCCCGTATCGTCCAATCCATTTTGCATGGAACTCACTATTCAAAAATTCCGTAACAATTCTTCCGCTGTGAGCCGGACATCCGTCCATTTGCCACCATATTTCTGATAATCTAGCTAATGGAATTTCATCTACGACCTTCGGCACGACTTCTGTTTCGAGAATCTGGTGGAACGCGGATGAATTGAGTCTTTGAGGAAGAATAATTTCAGGTAGTAGTTAATCTCCAAGAACACCGATCCAGATATTTGCACTAAACTCGTGCTGGTATCTCGAAGTACGAGTTTCGCGGGGGTTCTGATGAGACCAGAAATGGGTGTTGCGGGTATTGAATACACCACTCCGAGTAAAAGTAGCCTCATCTGTCCATATTATTTTTCTTTGGAAGTGCCGATCCGCTGCCAATCTTTGTATGAACCAACTACAGAAAGTCCTTCTTCTTTCAAAGTCGGAAGGCAGTAGATCTTGCACTTCCGTTAAATGATATGGATATTGAATATCCTCTTGTAGTGTTCGGTGAATTGTCATACGAGGCACACCCATTTGAATAGCCGCCCTTCTCGTGCTTGAATCCGAGTTCGTCCTGAAGTGACGAAGAATTTCTTCTTGCAGCCGTGCCGTAGTACGTTGACTTCGCTCTAACGTGTAATGGTTCGGTGTTCTACCAGTTTGTCGCAGTGTGTTAAACGCCCTAACAAACGTTCGGCTGTCCGGAACCTGTCTTTGGGGGAAGCGACGACCATACTCGCGAACTGCTTCGCGTCCGTTACATCCAGCTATACCATACACCAACACCATATCAGCGTACTCGATATCCGAATATTTTGTCGCCATCTAATAACGATTTTAATAAATACTACTAATAATAATACCTGTTTTAATATTAACGTTCTAGCAACAGATCAATTGTGTGATAATCAATGCTAATCAGTTGAATTAAACTGGTGGAATAACGAACTGAAGCAAATGACTTTAAAATAACAAGGATTAACCGTTAATATTACCGTTTTCTCAACAAGTACATTTTCACATTTTTCCAGAATGAAACATCTTCAAGGCAAAGTTCGTTGACACCTTAATTTCACTATTTTTTGAAAACCATTAATAATAATTGAAGTATGTATGTATTTTAATTAGATTTGTTCTGCTTTAGTTTCGCGTTTTTTTTCTTTTACACGTAATATTTTCAATTTTTCAGTCCTTAAGACCCTATTTTTTATATGTCGTTCGAAAGCTGACATAATGATGCAACTTTTGTAAACTTTGCACATTTGTCAGTTCAAAGTACCGTTACGATTTTGCAATTTGAATTTACAAGAAAATATCAATTTCCAAATTTCTTTAAAGTTTGAGTGGTTGTATCTGGGTAGGTTTTTAAATAATTTAATTGGCAAAACCGTTATTTTATGTAGAATTTTGTGCAGTTTCAGAAAGTGAAGTCAAATTTCGGATCCAATATTTGGGAGCGTGGCAAATAGTGATTTTGCTCGGCAAGTCGGGGTTTCTGACACTTTTATCAAAAAATGCTATAACTTTCTAACGGTTAAAGATAGAGGGGTCGTGTAGAACATTTATTGTCTTCAAATGAGTTGTACTATCTCCCATTATCCTATGTACCACCGGTTGCGGGACACCCTGTATATATGCGTCAAAATGACTCACATTAGTGTTCCCGGGTTAAACTTAATGAATACCTAGTGTGACGCTGTCTCTGAATAGTTCAAAGTGTTGAGGGTGTTAAAAAAAAACAGAATTATATATATATATGTGTTTAAAGGAAGAATCTCGATATTATAGCAACAGTGAAGTGCTTCCTATAGGGATGAATTTATATTTTAACAATAAGTTTTCGTTTTAAGTCATCTAATAAATTGTATTAAAATTTTGACTAAACTATGACGTTAAAATTAGTCAAGATTCCACCATGGGCGTAGCCAGGATTTCGGTCAGGGGGGGGGGGCAAGCCCAACATTTTTTCAACATCATGATTTTCTTAGAAGTTGAAATTGTCGGTCACGCAAATATTGTTAGGCAAATTTTAAAACAGTCTGGCTAGTGTAGTGGTTACTGTGCGCACCTTCGGTGCACAGAGTCATGGTTCCGAGACTCACCGTGAACGAGTTTAGTTTATGGTGTTTTTCGAGCTCACGACCCATGTGACGGAATATGATCTCTATGATAGGGATAAATAACATTGCTGAGCGTGCTATTGATCTCAACTCCTCACAAATAATAGGCAAAGATTTTGGAAATTGGATGTAACTTACATATCTTTTACCTTGGTCCAAAGATGGACTGTCAGGCCTGTTAGTTTTTAGTTTTTAACAAAAGACAGTCGAGATTAACGATTAGACATTCACTGGTCATTCTGATTACATTCAACTAGCCTCCAATTCCTGCGTTGTAGAAGGTCGTTCATCTATATTCGGTGCTATTTTTGTTTCTCGGACTGCATATTCCTCTTGTAAGATCTAAATTTCATTACTGGTATGATTTAGCTACAAAATGAATCTTGATTAAATAACTTGAAAGAAAAGGAAATGTGAGATTCGTTGATTTCAAGGTCCCTAACTGGGCAAAGCTGTATACCATTTCTCACTAAAATCTCTTTCAGATGGAATGTTGATGAATTCCACTACCTTCCCGGAGCGACTTCATGTGACATACACTCCCAATCAATAGGATAGTTCCACTTGAAAAATGACTGTTTCTCGGTAAGTGATAACGGTATTTCCTTCAAACTTGGGGAAAATATTTTCAGTAGCCTGATTGTTCCTTTAATAATAGAAGGTTTCAAATCCGGAGTCCCGTTAGGATTTTCTTCCGAGAATTCTTAAAAACAGCACATATGTGAAAGTCATTAGGATAGTTCCACAGCAAATAAAACACAAAATAAAGATAAGCTTATTTTGGAAAATGAGGCTGGTAATGAGTTGAATTTCCGTAATTATTTATTTATTTTATTTATTTATTTATTTACCAAACAAGGCATTAACAATATAATCTAATATATAATATTCCAATACAATTCATTTCACATTACCACAACTATTTAAAACTTAGAAAGGACAGGAAGTGGACAACTAAAGTTAGAAAGGACAGGAAGTGGAAAATGGGATATATGTATATTTAGTTTTGTTCCGATTGGTTAAGAGTTTGGGTCAGTTTCTGTTTAAAGGATGATTTAGTCATGCCAAAAGAAAAATGGATGCTATGTGCATTGAAGGTCCGACAACATTTGTTAACGGGTTCATTCTAACCATATAAGGTAGTATGCTGATATTCTTTAAGTAGGGTGGTATGTCTGGTACGTCTGGATTGATCATTAAAGGCGATTCTTTCAGAGAGATAATTAACACGAATGACACCACTAATAATGTCGAAAGTAAAACAAGCGGAAAGTAGTGTTCTTCTACTAGAGAGAGACATTAAGTTTAAAAGGTCAAGCCTGTATGTGTAAGATGGAAGATTTTGAAAATCACGGGGATCGTAAAGGTTTCTCAATGCAAAAAGAATGAATTGTTTTTGAATAGATTCAAACCTATTGATATGAATCTCAAACGCAGGGTCCCAAACAACACAAGCATATTCGAGCAAGGGTCGTACTAGGGTAATATACAAGGATTTCGTAACCCAGATATTATTAAACTCATTAGCGCGTCTCTTGATGAAGCCGAGCTGTTTGTTGGCCATTGATAAAATTCTATCATAATGCAGGGTAAAACGCATTTTGTCGTCTAAAACAACACCTAGGTCTTTGATATGGTCAACTCTGTCCAGCATAGAGTTATTAAGATGGTACGAAGTGGATATGACTTGTTTTTTTTCGGGAAAAGCTTATCACCTGACACTTGTTAACGTTAAGGTGAAGATTGTTATGGTTACACCATTGGTCAAGGGATTGGAGTTTGGATTGAAGAAACTCTGCATCATCAAGTGTGTCAATGGTGCGATATAATTTTAAGTCGTCGGCATAGAGTAGATGGGATATATCAGGCAGTATGGAAGATAGATCACTCATGAAAATATTGAATAAAAGAGGACCAAGGTGACTGCCTTGAGGCACTCCGGACGAGACAGATATGCACTTCGAAACCATACCCTGGAATTTAACGAATTGAGTACGGTTGTGAAGGTATGAACGGAGCCAGTTGAAAAGTGACCCCGTTATCCCAAAGTTGCAGACTTTATCCATTAACACGTTATGATCGACCCTGTCAAAAGCTTTACTGAAATCGGTGTAAACAACATCTACTTGATTACCCTTTTCCATTTGACAGAGGACATCGGAGACTAAAATTGTGAGGTTGGTAGTTGTTGATCTGCCTCTTCGAAAACCGTGTTGTTGTTCATTAAGCAGAGGGTCAATAGATGGAGTTAATTTATCACAGACAATTTTCTCGAATAGTTTGGGAATTGCTGACAGAATAGCGATACCTCTATAGTTTTCGACTGATTTTTTATCGCCGCTCTTATGGATAGGTGTAACATGAGAGGATTTCCATAAAGACGGAAACGTGCCTAATTGAAGAGATTTGTTAAAAATTAGGTGTAGCGGAGCTAGCAACTGGAAGACACACTGTTTAACGAAAATGGGAGGTATTAAATCCGGACCGGGTCCTTTGGTGTCACACATTTCATGAATAGCTCTAGCAATTTCATCCTCTGTGAGAACCATTCCGCCGATGAGGGAGTTTGGGCTATTATTGGCAGAACTAGTAGAAGAGTTGGGGGGTGAAGATGAATAGAAACAATCCTGGAAATGATCTGCAAATAAATTACAGATTTCCTGGGGACAAGAAGAAGTCACGGTTCCTTTAGTCATGGAAGAAGGAAAGCCCGTGGACTTACGTTTTACATTAACGAAATCAAAATTTTTTTTTGGCTCATGGACAATTTTCTCACCCATTAAATTAACATAAATTCGGTAAGCTTCATGGGATTTAATGCGGAATTCATTGGCGAGCTCGTCGTAGTTCTTTTTTAAATCCTCACTAGTGTTGGGGTTATTTTTAATAGACTTATAAAGCTTATTTCTACGGTTTCTCAAATTTCTAAGATCACTGTCAAGCCAGGGTTCGGTAAGACTGTTTCGTTTCTTAATTTTGGGTACATGTTTCTCGATAGCATAGAAAACCAACTCGTAGAAAGAAGAAACGATATCATCGATAGTAGGGGAGGATAGATGTATTATCCAATCAATCGAATCGAAATAATTTTTAATGCCATCATAATCAGCATTTAAAAAATCATACACGACTACACTATTGTACGATTGTGAAAAGGATAAATCTGAAGTGGAAAACTCGACTATTAGGGCAGAATGATGCAAGGTGTTGGAAAAGAGATTCTCAGCGTCAATAGTTTGAGTGACATTAACTTCATCATAGCAGTTAGTGAAAATCAGGTCTAACCATTTGCCATTTTGGTTAGGTATGGAGACAATCTGCTGCAAGTCGTTGCTGTAAAATGTGCTGACGAGGTTAAAGTCAGTATTGTTAAGAAGATTGACTGGAAGAAGTTGATTATCATTATCGTCGACAATAAACCTGATATTCGGACGATTGAAATCCCCAAACACAATAATTGTGTCTTCAACGTTCAGCGCTGCAATTACTAAAGAGATTGTATCGCAAAGATCGTTATATGTTTCTTCATCGGAATAAGGGGGTATGTAAACGACACCAATATAAAGATAATGCTTTTTAATTGGGATTTTGGCAAATACAAGTTCAAAAGCTTTGTTAAAATTGGTTATAACTAATTGACTTGAGAGCGAGTTGTGTATGGCGATGAGAACTCCTCCACCTCTAGAAACTCCGGTTAGATCATAGTTACGATCTGATCTATAAATTGCCCAATTACAATCGAGTATCTCTTCATTTTTAAAAGAATCGTTCAACCAGGTCTCTGTGATGGCGAAAATGTTAAAATGGGATGATTTAGCATCTAGAAAAAAGCTATTAATTTTGCCTCTCATACCACTGCAGTTATGGTAGAGAAATCTGGGAGTGTTAAGTTGCGCTCTATCGTTAGGAGTAAAATTTTCGATGTTCTTCGCGTGTTTTTTGTAGTCGAGAAATATATTTAGAGCTTACGAATGAGCGGTAAGTTTCAAGGTCACATTTAACCTGTTCCTGAGACATACCCAACTCTTCATGATACGAGGTCAAAAAGTCTATCCGGAATAGAATTGTATAGGTTTTTAATGCAATTTAAGATAATTTCTTCCCAGTTTCCCCTAATCGCTTACAGAAGCTCCTCAGTGCTATTAAATTTTCGTGTACCGTTATAGATCTCCTTTGACCTTATCCTTTTTCATGATATTTAGATCTAGGGAGTATGGTAGTCATTCCATAATGTTGATGGATTGGTCTTGAAACCAATTTTTTATCAGCTTTGTTTCATAATTGGGGTCAGTATCTTGTTAAAATCTTATAGGAGTGGCATGGAAAATGACAGTAATCTTAGGCATTATATTAGGAAGAATAGTTTAAAAGCTTGAGTGCTCTGAATACCTCTGATTGATAACTAATCAAGGTCATGGAAGGACCTTCCTAGATCTAAATATCATCAAAAATATTTAGGGATGGATGATATGGAAGATCTATACCATTAGACGACAGTTTACCAACATTGAAAAGCTTCTGTAAGCCATTAGAGGAACTTTGGACGAAATTCATTTAAATTACGTTCAAAACGTACAGAATTCAATACCGGATAAAATCATTGGGCTGATATCACTTAACGGAAGTTGAACTCATAACTAGCCACATTTTTCAAAATAAAATTATCTATTTATACCGTTATTTTGGGTTTTACTTTCTCTTGAACTATCCTAATGACTTTCACATTTGTACTGTTTTCAAAAATTCTCGTAAGAAAATCCTATCGGGACTCCGGATTTGAGACCTTCTGTTATTAAAAGAACAAGCAGGCTACTGAAAATGTTGTCACCAACTTTGAAAATAATACCGTTATCACTTACCGAGATATAGCGATTTTTCAAGTGGAACTATCCTAATGATAGGGAGTGTATCAAGCTGGATATAGTGAAAAATCACTCAAAACTATAACAAATATTTTAGTTTTCCTTGAGTGAAACGACGCAGCCTCCGTACCCCCGTCAGTTACTAGTGGCCACTTGCTGTTGTCCTTTTGTCAGTGCTGAAAACTATCACGGTCATGCATTCCGCGGCAGTATATGGAGCGGCAAAGAAGGCATCTGGTTAGTTTTCTAGACTAGTCTCAGCAGCAGAAAATTTTGCGTAGTGCTTGGAATCAAACTCGCATTTTTACGCCTTTCAGCATTGTATAGTGCAGTGTTTTTTTTACCACATTGGTAAGGATTTTTTTCATCATAATCATCGGCCAGGGGGGGGGGGGGGCAGGGAGGGTCGGTCCCCCCTGGCTACGCCCAT
>CATIXY010000055.1:0-90599 GCA_949715475.1 Microchrysa polita
ACAACAAAAACACTCCAGACGTTAAAGGAAAAAAGGAAAAAGAGGTATGTTACATGAAGTCCGACAAGGGCCGTGACATTGTCATAATGGACAAAAAACGAATACAATGGGAAAGTTAAGGAAACCATTGATACCGGAAGCTTCGTTCTACTTGATAAAAACCCACTGCCTTCAATGATATTAAACACCAACAAACTTTTAAAAGAAGTGGAAAAAACCTTCGATTTGAGAACTAAATGGAGGCTACTAGTATCGAATCCAATTGTACCAAAATTATACTGCTTACCGAAAACACATAAAGGCACGACAAATCTAAAAATGAGGCCAATAGTAAGCAATTGTAACGCCCCAACAGAAAAAATAGCAAAATGGCTCGTCCAGATTTTTACCGAATATCAAAAACCGGAGAGTTTTTCCCTTAACAACAGCTACGATTTATGTGACAAACTAAAAGATCTAACAATTGAAGAATCCGAAATACTAGTGTCCTTTGATGTCGAATCCTTGTTCCCTAGCGTTCCAATACCAGAAACACTAGACATCCTACGAAATTGGCTATCACTACACGAATCACACGAGAACAAAAAGGAGCTCTACTTAAAACTAACGGAGCTTTGTATGAAGCAGAACATTTGCCAGTTCGATGGTAAATACTACCAAATTACGAAAGGCACATGCATGGGAAATGCACTCTCTCCGTTCCTAGCTAATTTATTTATGAGTCATTTCGAAATAAAATTAAGAGATGAGGGCATTCTTCCACGAATATGGTTTCGATACGTAGATGACATACTAGCAGTAGTAAAAAAGAACCAAACACAAGAGATATTAGCTAAATTAAACGACCAATTTCCAACAATAAATTTCACCATGGAAGCAGAAAAGAACTCATCGATACCGTTCCTTGATGTATGCATACATAGAAAAAACGATGGACGAATCGAATTCTCGGTCTACAGGAAACCATCAAGCACACCAAATTTTATACCAAACGATTCACATTGTCCAATGTCACACAAAAGAGCCGCGTTCCACAGCATGGTGTTTCGACTATGTAGACTTCCACTAAACACGGCGACTGCGACCAAAAATACATCGGACAAACGAAACGTAGCATTAACACCCGCTTCAAGGAACACATAGCACACATCAACAAAAATCAAGCCTCAAAATCAGCCGTTGCCTTGCATGCACTGGAATGTAACCACCGAAGCTGGAGCCACGAAAATGTGAACATCAAAAGAGCAGTAACCAACCCAGCAAAACTAGATGCATATGAGAGCATTTACATGCATTTAAACCAAGCAACATCAATGAATACATTGGAAGCACCCATTAGATCACCACTATTTAAACTAATTAAAAAGTAATTAACATCATACAGTAAATTTCCGATTGTTCCATATGTTAACATTTTTCGAATTTAAAATTTTTTTTTTTTCATTTACTAAGGACACACAACATTAACGTAACTTTTACCGCAACATTTAGATTGCACATTTGATCAATATGTATATGTAATTTCATTTTAATTTTTTGAATTTAGTAACATTTGTACTCGCTGAGGATGACAAACGTCGAAATGCATCCGAACCCATTATAGTTTATTATAAAAATAAAAGATTATAATAAACTATGTAAAGAAAGCAAAATCATAAAGGTGTAATAATTTATTTTAATAACTATTTTTTTGCTATTTGAAATGCTAATACACTAATACTTTCAGCATAGCAAAACTTAAGCGCTTTAAAAATCCGTAGCCAGAATTTAGTCCAGGGGGAGAGGGCAAGCTTAAATTTTTTTGAATATCATGGTCGTAGTTCGGATTTTTTTAGGAGTATGTTGTAATAAAATTCTACAACAATTACGATTTCCCGTCGGTTCAAACTGTCGGTCTCAAAAGTACAGTTAGCAAAAATTTTAAGAAAGACTATCGAGAATGACGTTGGTCACACTGTTAATGATTAGTAACATTTGAACGCAAGTAGCTCCAACATTGAAATTTTCAGTACAATGTTCGCCGTAATATGCTCTGTACTCTGTATGCTCTATATTTTTTTTAAATCGACCCCTATTGTCATTTTTTGTCTTATTGAACGGCTGTATCATCTTTCGAACGCGGATAGATATGTATTTGTCAACAAAATGTGCGCCATAATATGCTGTGTATCGGTCCTATAATCCCCGTATCCATTTTTTTAACAACCTCGATTGTGTTTTCTTCCCACAATTTTCTTGGTGGCACATCAACGTCTGTAACTTTTGAGCTCAGATCAGTGGCGTAACGTACGGTGTTCCATGTGTTCGGTCGCACACGGGCCCCCAACCCACAGCACAAGCAACAATTCGTTTGCTTTAAAGAAGCACTTCACACTGTAGCAACCATATAGTACCACGGAATTCATTTATCGTGTGACATCGCTTAAAGTAATATTTTGATCCGATAAACCATCCTTAAAGTATTTTCCGGAAAGCTTCTGTCATCATTATGGAATAAATTCAAAGATTGTGATATAAAACTTCGATAAAACTGTCTCTAAACGTCAACCTAAAAAAGACACTCCTTTAAATACTCCACTCTTGTGTTTATTGGATGATACAGCAATAGTCTCTCTAAGTTAACTCACACACATGCATATATTTTATTTTTATTTTTTTTTTATTTTTGTGTCATTTTTATCGTGTGACATTCGTATGGTCATCCAATAAATTGTTCAGCGTAGTTTTATAGAAGGATGGACTTTGTGATTGTTTAAGAATTGACACTTATGAAGTGCTCTGGAATACCACGTTTCTTGAATTGAATTCATTGAAATATTGCATGAAACTAACATTTCCTCACTCCTTCTTAACTTATGAATCAATTAAGATAATCTCAGCGCAGAAAATGTCTGCATTTTATTGATGAATGTGTGGATTTATTCAACTTCAATTGACTGACATATAAAGAAGAAGGTGCAAAGGTGCAATGGAGTCGATAAAGAAGTGTTGAGCACTTGTAGTGTTTACGAGCAATGTTAACTATATGTGAGGTTGGCCGAGTGGTTAGGGCGTCGGACTGGCGTACGACAGTCGCTGGTTCGACGCTGACTGGGGGAATTTTTTTTTTCTTTTTTTTCACGAGAAAATGACAGAAAATTATTACATAACACATTGATGTATGTCTTTTTCAAAGCTTAGTTCAGTGCTACAATAAGGTGCAATTGGATCAAAAAACGGCGCCAAACGCCATTATTGGACTATTATTCAGAGTTTATACCCTGTAAAGTGCCCCTATTATCGTTAGAAGAAAATATTCTATGAAATATTATAGGGATGAAATTGTTACTTGGGAGGGGCCCCTTAACGTAGTGAAGAGGAGTGGACAATTTTGGACTGTGATTAAAAAAAATACTAGATTTCCTATTAATAGACACCCTAAACCTAGATTTAAAACAGATGAACAAGTTAGGAGTGCTCTTAAATGAAACATTTTGTTTTATGTACTTCGAAGCAGTTTGATATGAGAACTTCAAGGAACATCTTATTGTTCCGCTGAAGAACTGCATTTTCGTTACCAGGGATGACCTTAAGCCGGCCCCACACCGACCGGAGTGTGGCACACACCGCACAAAAGACCGGTTCCAAGAATGATACCTTGGAGTCGCTCAACCACACTGCTGCACGATTTTTCGTATCAATCTTTTGTGCGGTGTTTGCCCCACTCCGGTCGGTCTGGGGCCGGCTTTAGGGAACATTACGCTATCAGCTCTCGAAAGGGGAATTTCTTCTCCTTTTTGTCGACACTAGCGACAAATCAGCAGCAGCCGCCATATAGGGGATAATATTTGTAACACAGAAGTTCTTCTTATGAGAACGGATAGCAGGACAAGCCTAATTTTTTTTAAGAATGACGAGGACTTAAATTTAATTTTTTAATGTTGATAAAAACGTGTGGCTGCCTATTGACTGTTCTACAAAATATTCGTTTTTTCACATAGGTATGGTATTGAGTTAAATGCAAATATTAATTTAATTTTTGTTTTTGTCATCTATGGCGTGGTGCCTTGCCCTGTCTGCTCCTATTCTCCCTAGATATTGATACAATACATTTCAAAGTAATTATTCAAAATCAATTAAAAATAAGATAATATCAGAAAATGTGTTTGTAATCTGAATAAAGTGAACAAAAGAAATGACTTCACCTATTAACAGCTCTGATACTAAACGTAAAATCCAATTACCAGAAAAAAATTCAACGGTTTCATAACGCGATTTAAACCAAATCCCTGACTAAATCTATAAGAAAGCTTGGTAAAATGTGGTTAATTTCGCCTATGTTGCACAAAACAGAAAAAACAGTTTTAGTCATGCATCAAATACAGTAAAACTTCGTTATAACGCTCTTCTGGGGTCTAAGCCAAAAAAGCGCTATAACCGGGAAAACGCTATAGCCGGGAAGTCCAAGAAATATACTTCATAGACGCATACACCTTTTATAGGTGGCAAAATTTATTATTCGATTGATACATACATGGAATGAAATAGTAAGGAAATGGCAATCAATTGATTACTGGTTTAAAAAAAAACAGATACAGGTTAAAAAAAAAAACAAATAATTGTTTTTGTCTGAGACTAGTAACAGACTGCAGTAATACTAAGGTTTTCAATTTACTGAAAAATCCTTCCTCTATGTCCATGCTATAGGCAAAAATTGCTCGAATCTTCTTTATTGCAACTAAGACTGCAAATGTTTTTGGCATGCTTGACGCCTCTTTCTTGTTCTCTTCGGTGTAGACGGATGCTGATGCAATTACGAGATCTTCAATTATACTTTCAATTGTTGTTATGTCTTTCCCTTTTCCAGGAAATTTGACCTTGATGTGAATTAACGGAACAACTTGTGCATCATGGTCTCGTTTGTGATTATTACAATGTAAAGATAGACTACGTGCTCAATGAATTTGTCAATATAATTTTTTTTAAGAAAGTGAGACTGTGAAAAGAGCGTTATAACCGGGAAATAGAAACGTTATAACGAATCGAAATTCCCTGTAATAAATGCTAATGGGACCGGGACCGAGAAAAAAGAGCGTTATAGCCGGGAAAACGTTATATCCGGGAGCGTTATAACGAAGTTTTACTGTATTCGGAATGTACATTTAAACGGATTCTACTCTACTGTCAAGTTGTGTAAAAAGTTAGGACGATAGTCTGAACACGATTCGAGATTTCATAATAAAACTCTAATAACCGCCTACAAACAAATTCTGGATTTGAACTAAAAAACAAATAATTTCGACCCGCTTACTCGATTGAATCGTGAGGTTTTAGTATATACTGTTGATAGTGTAAATCCTCCCATGTCAGTTGGTGTAACCAAAAACCATATCAAAAGTACCTACATCCGAGGTAGGTATAGCTGTCTATAGAACAACCAATCACCGAAAAGCTCGAAGGCCGACAAATGGATTGGTATTGCCATGCTGAAAGCTGAAAGGCGTCCGCCTGATAACCCCACAAAGAAAGCGATATCAATGGAAGTTCCGCTTGATGGACCCAAGGCCAGAGACCGAAGATCACCTGGATGTGTGAAATGAAAAAGCAACAACAAAGCGTTGGCCTTGGCGATGACACGATCCAAGGTAGAGCTGCCTGTAGAAATATGCTGAGATGTTATCGCCAGAACAGGCGATGCGCCTACATAGCCGGTCCAGCGACGCGACGCCATGGAGCGGTATAAAGAACGAGGCAAGGAAGAAGAGGAAGTGTAAGTCCCTTTAAATATAGTCCTGGAATATTTTCCAAATTTACAACAGCGTGTACTAATCAGCAAAAATAGTGGTTTCAACAATTTTGTTTAATTATAAATTACACTTTGTGGGGGGGCCCCATTTCGATCTCGCACACAAGATATTTTAGAAACGTTACGCCACTGGCTCAGATAGATAGGACTCTGAAATTTTCAGCGAAATGTGCGCTTTTAGCATACGCTTCTAAAAAAGTTGTTGCCTTATGCCGGCCCACACTGTCCGGGGTTTGCAAAAACAGGCGGTATAAACGATCAGAGACGATGGAGGAATTCAACAAACAGAGAACGTTTATTGGATTCCCCTATCGCCTCTGTCTCTGCTAAGCGTACGTTGTCTACAACGTTGATCTTTTGTATTGCGCGGTTTGGCAAAAACCGGACAGTGTGGTTGCAGCCTTATGCTTTCCTGTAAGCTGTATCAATAAATTTGGCATATTGTGCCTACCTCACATAAGCAACATGTTGTACGAATTATTTGCAAAGGACATTTTGAACAAAAATTTGAATTTGAGGGTTTTTTTTTGAAAGCATACACATTTGACAGGAAAGTTTTTATGAAAAATGTTAAAGACAATTTTTATACAAAATGTTGCTAATTTGAAGCTTGCGTAAGACCATATTTAAAAAAATAGATTTTCTCTTGATTCATAATTTTACAATCGACTGTAATTTTCCCCTGCAAGAATTCCCGAAAAATTGCCCACTTACACCGCAAGAGAGTAATAAATCTGTCAATAAGGACAGCACTGACACTTTCATACAATTCAACACTCCAAGGATCTGTGCCCTGTGTGTGTTACATGCTTTTGAAATTTTCCCATAGCGGTGGAATTGTACAGATACAAATCTCCGACTACACTACTAATCACGTCACAGCCATCAAGCTTTCCCGAGCCAAAAGCTTCTTACCGGCCGACGACAAGATGAATCCCCCTTTCATATTCTCACCAAAACACGTGCACATGATTTTCCACGCCTGCCACCCACTCTGGGTGGATGGGTGATTTGCAGTAACTTTTCCGATAGATACAAAGATACTCTCTCGTCTGTGAGTAATATAAAAGTCAATTTTGGTTCTTCGGTATGCGTGAGAGCGATTTTCCAATCGAGCTTTTCCGAGCCGACCTTCACCCATCTACATAATACAGTGCTGTTGTGGGCCACTCTTGGCTCTGATATGGCATTGAGATTGGGACAATCTGTTTGGGACAGTGTATATGGGATATTTCCTATGTTGTGTGGAGATACTACGACGCGCCGGCTTTGGAGGAGAGTATATGGCAGCAGCACTCTTACATGCTACTGACCGTGGAGCAGGGTTGCCAGATTGGGCTCCTTCTCGCCAATTGGGCTATCTTTTTTCTCAATTGGCGACAAAAATTCTCAAAAGTCGCCGCGCGATTTTTTGGGCTACATAAAATACGCGCCAGGTACTTATTTTTGTTTTAAATATTATTCTTCCAAGACAAAGTAGATTTTTTGAAGGGTACTGATTCATTAGAATTAAAAAAAAAGCAGAACATTCTCTGAAAATGATTCAGTTGATTATTAACACTAAATGGGTCAGACACATGAAGAAGCAATTCCAAATGACACTGGCCCATCTTGGCTGAAAGTTTTTTAAATTAAAACAGCCGACGTCCAAAAAATATTTCCACATTTACATCATTTCTTACATCATTTTACATCTTACATCTGTAAGGTGATCGTGGAAAGGGCATTTCCAATTACTTTTTCCCATTCGAAAGAGACTTTATTTATATACTTGGGAGCAAAAAAATCGACCCACCCAAAATGCTTCCGTTCTAAACACGATTACTCAATAAATAATAAACAGTCTGTTTTTGTTTTTAACTCTGTAAAATCTTAAAAAAAAACATTATTTACTATTAAACTGTGTTAAAACTTTAAATTTTGTTTTATGACGATAGTTATAACTTGAAATTTTAAACTGTGTATGGCGACTAAAGCGGACTTTGGGGTAGTTTTTGAGGGGCGCGGAAAGCTTTGTAAGAGTGCAGATATATTAAGTAACCGCTGGAGCATGCAAATACATACAATCTGTTTCATTGCGATGCGATGAACTTGGGGTTTAAGGCCTCATATGCTCTTTGGGGCTTGAAAAACACTTAGGGGTTGTTTTTAAGGGAAGGAGGTGCTCGGCATATTTTTTGCTTTTGCCATTGAATTACGGTAAATTCGCGTCATTTAATGCACTATAGGGATCATCGAAATTTAAAAGTGGTAGCGCTAACTTTACAGACATTAATCATGTTTTAAAGCGTTTGGGGTGGGTCGATTTCTTCGCTCCCAAGTGTATTATTGCATTTAATGAAATTATTTATGTACAAAGATTAGCTTCTTACGTTTTATTTTGGCAATAAATTTTTTTGGGCTACTTTGGGCTATAAAAAAACTGAAATTTGGCGATTTCTTCTGAAAATATCTGGCAACCCTGCCGTGGAGCGTTGATTGCGTATTTGTTGTTGTTGTTGTGTGTTATTTCGCTTTTCTCGTACAAAACCGCGTCCGAAAGCAACGATATCGGTCGCTTCTCTTCATCGGTTTGAGACGGCCCTGCTTAGTTTTGCGGGGCATCTGAAAGCGTTCGCCACGGGAAAATTCGTATGGAGTTTGGCGGACGATTTTCCATGTAGGTTTTTTTTTCAAGCAGTCAGGAAAGTAAATTTCTTCTGGTGGTGTGTAAACAGTGATTAGCGCCGCGGCGTTTTAGAGGTCGTCACGGGCGTCTCGTATTACGGTGTCGGTTCGCGAGCGAAAAATTTAAAATTTTTGCGAATAAATAAAACGAAATAGAAAGATTGCTAATTGAATAAATCAACCGGCAGGATATTTGACGGGGAAAATCGAAATTGTGTTAGATTGCCGAGTTGATTTGCACCCTGCAGAGGATAATAGAGTCGTATGCTAAATATCGCAGAGTGCTAATACGAAGTGCATACTATACAAAATTCGGGACATTCGGCGACATGCTCAACTATAACGTCTTTATCCTTCGACTGAAATGATAAGTGAGTGAGTCGACTTCCAACCCTCGCTCGTATGGCAACGTGCTAAATTCGGTCCTTTTGAAACAGGTGGATATTAGTTACCGTATTTCAGACCAGTGACCCAGAATATCCTTTCTGTCGTATGCTTTTTCTTTAAGGACACGCGAGTGAGGTGCTTGTATCCTTCAGTGAATTTCCTATTCAGTTTTTTTCCGCACTACATGTTATTCGTGCAAGGGATTACAGGACACCCGAATACATCTTGTGTAACGCTTAAAAGGCAATAGGAAAAGAACCTGGAAAATGCCTGGATAAATGTTTACTTTTCCGGTGAAGAAGGGGAAGCATAGCAAGGCGGATTGGTCGCTATTAAGTGTGAGAATTGTGGCGAATATTCCTAAATTTCATCTAACAGCGTTCATGCTTTCGTTTATTTACCCGTGAAAAAAGAAGGTAAAGCATCTGGAGAGTCTCAGTGCGAGGACAGTGTGTAATAATTCCGCTCCCTGTAATATTTTTCCTTGGTGAGAATAAAAATGTTTACAGTGTGTTCTCTTGTCTGCGTTTTGCCAGTGTGTTAGTGTTATCGTAATAGTTCGGCAAAAAATCCTACTTGTGATTGTAATGTCAAATAAATGAAAAAGTCAAAGTTATCCGGGGAAAATAAATTTCTGAAGTTCACATATGATTGAATGTTTTGAATAGTTTCAGTGCGCGTGTATTCCGAATATTCCGAATCAAATTTCAAACCGGAAAATATATTTTCCAGGACATCAGAACGACACACAGCTGTAGTACGAAGGAATCGTCCAACCGCATTTATATCGAGTCACAAAGTAAGAGAATTTTATTTTGTCACAAATCCTTCCCTCCCCTTTTTCTTTATGATTCAGGAATTTATTACAACGAAGGGATTTCGTAATATCATTGTTGTTGTCCGAAATCTCGAACCCACTCTCCATGTTTCGACGATTGTTCGTTCAGCTGCTTGACACTGTTCGGTTGTATCTCTGAGATAGTCCTGATATAATACCAAATGACAAGGTGTTGCGTTATGTAACGATGCGCGCGCAACATTGTAATGTAGTATGTGAAAACGAGGACAGTGGTGCCCAATTTATCTGTTAGATAGTCCTCTGGTGTTAAGCAAAAATCGTTTTTAGCTACTCTACATGTATAGACGGTTGTACATTATACCGAAATGACTGTATACTACTATAAATTGCAGGATAGAAATTCTTAATTGTATATACATAATACCAATCTGGCTGTGTGTATTTTTTTAGTTATCCGTTTATTATGTGGTAATGGTAGTTTATATGTTACCGTCGCTGGACGTTGTATTCGTCTGAGGTGCAGCCACTTGTACAATTATGTATGACGTCCTAAGACAACAAACGAAAGAGTGTTCGGAATCGATTTCATGCAACAAGTAGAAAAGCATATTGGGTATTTTCGTTCGTTATCATTCCAGACTTATTGTCAGCTGTAATTGTAATTATTATCGATTGTGGATAAAGATATTGTCTTTCTGTTTGAGATAATATTCAGTAATTTGTGTGTTTAATAAATTTCTAGAGGTGATATGTCAGGGGTGTCAGACTCAAAATCTGGCCTGGGCCAAATATCCCTGTCTGCATGATTGAGCGGGCCGCAGGATACAAATTTCGAAAATGCTTATAGGAGATTGTTTTTGAAATTTCATCACAGTATATTAAAATGTGAGTATAAATCTGAGTCACTCACAAGCTCGAGACTATATCCTTTAGAAATGTCAAACATATTTAGAAAGTTTGGACAAGAAAAACCCCAAAATTCGATGGGCAACCGCTATTTGTGAATTAATTTCCGCAAAATGTTGGACCGCTGACCACATTGTAGCACCGATCATCTAGAAACATCCAGGCAGTGGCGTGCAGTCCATAGATGCGGTGGATGCGCCGCATCCCCTAAAATTTTGAATTCATAATATTTATAATACCTAATATTATACAGTTAAATAATATGTATGGATCTACATCTACATGTCGTAAAATATACGCCATAATCTAACACATGAAACTATGGTTTAACCCGAATGTTAGATACAAACATATACCCAAACCAATAATCGTAGATCAAACTCCAACCCTTTAATTCTAAATGCATATGTACATACTAATATACGACTATGTACTTGCTCCATAGTACCATCGTTCTGTGTACTCAACTCACTTTTCCACTGGATGCAGAAAGAATCCTTCGCTCAGTCGTGCATCCATTCGAGCCAAATTTGCGTTGAGACGATATAAATGCTGATTGTGCACTCTCCGTACCATTGGGGATGCGTAGACCAGTCCGCTACACGAAACGCATCCGAGTCAAATTATTATCTGAGCTGGGCAAGCATGAGAGAAAATATGCGTGTAGAAAAAAAAAAATGCTGAAAGGAATCGATTGTGCTGGAATCGAGTGAACGCATCTGTAAGTGATTTCGTTATTAAGCGCAGTATAGACCTCGGGCGGAATGAAAATGAAATTTTTGTCCGCTGCGATTTTTTTCAAAGAAAATGCATGCTAACTGTCGTGGAACATGTCGGAAATAATGGGGAATTCCATAAGCTACAATCCGAATATGGTTCCAAATTTTTTCTCGGCCATTTTATGTATTATTTTTCGATTCCCCGGTCATTTCACCGTGGAAAATATCTAATGACGGGGGAATCGAAAAATAATCCTTAAAATGGCCGTGAAAAATTTTGGAACCATATTCGGATTGTAGCTTATGGAATTCCCCATCATTTCCGACATGTTCCACCACAGTAAGCATGCATTTTCATTGAGAAAATCTCAGCGGACAAAAATTTCATTTTCATTCCGCCCGAGGTCTATCCAGACCTTTAATCAGCAGTTCAGTTAATTATGTACGTTCAGGGCTCAGTGGTAAATATTAGAATAGGACGTTTTACTCTGAAAATTTGGTCTGTAGCAGTATGTATTTGGTTTACCCTAGTTTACTGTTTGGGGTGCAGATGCACCCCCGCGCATGTTTCACTTCATATAACTTAACCTTTTCAAGCTTTTATTATCAATTTTCCAATAGCTTAGTCAAATTTAGTTCTGTTTTTGTTTTTAATGTTTGTTCAATCGTTGCCAGATAAATTTATTTTTTTAAGAATTTTTTGTGGAAAGAAGTCATTGGTTCTGTCGTGGGGTGCATTTGCACCCCTAATAATTTATTTGAATTCCGAACTATTTATTTTTGAAATTGATATTTATTTTAAAATAAAGATAATATCTAAAATTTCATCTGATGAGAAAGAAACTTTAAAAATGCTAATATTAGTACGAAATTTTGTTTCATCGGGATGACCTCTGTGGGACAAATGTGGCTGTGTTTCAGACACGATTTCAATTTGAAACTGTTTCATATTTCTCTAAATTTCATAAATAAACAACAGAAACTTAGTCGAATGATCAGAGATACTAATTGGAGAAGAGTTTGCTGACTAAGATTTCGAAAAAGAAGTGCATTTCGGAATTTGTGAACATAATTCCACTTCGAGCCCATTAGAGTCTCGGCCTGCTATTCTTATCTATGCGTAGCTTTTATAACTGAAGTAATAAGCTCTGCTAAAAACGTCAAATGATGAGGAACCCGAAGAGATGCGTAACACTCGCAAAATCAGTGAATGGGATGCACACCATACAGAAGTTTCATGAAGATGACTCTTGTTTGAGTTTATCATGTCATTCATAGTATGAATATCAGTGCCTGCCGTCCAACCAAACTCAACATGTATGCCTCTGTCTAGCATTTTGCACTCACTATCTCATTTTTGTTTTTCCTATTTAATAAACATAACACACGATCAAAATGATTAAAATTAAAGACATTTTGAAAGTCAGTTAATGCAGAAATATGGGCATACATACTGTGGGGTGCATTTGCACCCCATAACATGAAACTAATAAAGAAAATGGTTGCGGTAAACTAGGGTTAACTTTGAGTTCATTTTATTTCGCAAATATGTATAATATTTTCAGTATAAATCTTTGAATTAAAAATTCAACTTCTAGAATAAAAAAAAAGTTTAGCTGTCTCAGAAAAAGACTGAGCTTAGAAAATATTAGTTCCAGAGAGCTCAATTTAAATGTTTATTTTTTTTAATGCAGATACATTGAAGTACACTTGTTACCTAAGTGATTCTCTAACATGAAATCTTTTTAGGTTAATCTTCCACCTAAGCTCCATTGTGTTAATTGAATAGAAATGATTGAATAATTAAAAACTTCTAGAAATGCTTACTTTAATCACCGAGTTATAAGTTGCATACATCCATCTTCATAGAAACCAAATTTAAAGTTATACTTAACTATGTTTGTCATATGCATTTCTTATTTGGTATCGAACGGGTATCTTTTTAGAGCCATACAAATCTAAGTTGAAATCAATCAATTAGGAAAATCGTCCTTCGTATTTATGGAATTAAGTTTCATTTAAAGATCACTTCGGCAATTATTTCTGTTTACGATTATTTATAAATAGTCGTTAGGACCAATTTTCTAACATGCAATATAATTATGATTATTCAAAAGAATAGCTACATAATACTGTTTCATCAGTGTAATCAAATTATGTTACATCGCAGAAACAAGAAAGCTAGATAGCAGAGATTATTCGATCATTGAACGAATCTTGCAAGCAGTTAATTTATATCCTTTCTATTTTCAAAATTATGACATTTTTATTTATGTACATTTGTGTTACTCCGCCGTCCTTCCGCCGCATCCCCATTGATAAATGTCACTGCACGCCACTGGATCCAGGTAGTTTAAAATAACATCGAGCGCTAAAATTGTTAGGATGACATAAATTAAGTTTGGACAGAAAACTGATTGAAAAATCGGGTAGGGCTGAAATTGTTATGTTAACGAAAGTTCACATTCAGGTAGTCTGGCACCAAGTGCAGGATTTCTTCTTTTAATTCTTGTTTTCAAATTTAAGCTTCTTTCCAAATAAATCTCAATCCAAGATGTTTTGCCCCAGCTAAACGTGAATTGTAATGCAATCGTGATAACTATCAGGCAGTCAAAAACATATTTCTGAATCAAATTCCCGCGAAAAACAATTTCACGAAGGGGTTTTACATTTTCCTGCACAAAAAGGCCGCCTTAAACAAATGTATCTCAAATAACCCTCAGCAAATTGTTTGTAGAACAGAGAGGAAGATTTCTTAAATACATAATTTAAGCTTGCATGGCACCGACTTCTTGACGATTTTTAGTAAATTTCATCCACTTTATTTAGTTACACACTTCCTATTTTTCTATTTTTAAGCTTTTATGCTGGTACACTTTGTGTTTCTTCGACCTGGCCGCGGGCCGCACAAAACTGCAAGGTGGGCCGCATGCGGTCTGCAGGCCGCAAGTTTGACATGTCTATGATATGCAGTTGCCATTATCACTTTATCGTACGACAAATACGAGAAAATCAAACTAAACCGAAAGGCTTTACAATGTGATTTGTGTCAAAAATTTGATTCCCAAATAATGCACTAAATGCCAGTTGGAAAACTTATCAGCGAAAAGAAACAAGTTTAGAAAGCATTTATTTGAGCCAAATTTTTTTTTTCAAAAAAGCTATAAGGATGTTTATGTGGAAAGTTGAATGAATAGTAAAAATCTTTTAGAAAAGGAACATGATTAGTTTTGAGGATTTTCACATTACAAAACTGACGAAACGTTCCTCTGCTTCCATGAATATTATATGCAGAGAACAGTCCATTGTGATCAACCCGTGTGTTTGATTGTGTCTCCAAAAACAAAATTGTTGGAACTACATATTTATCGTTGCAATACAAATTGTCAGATCAGATCTATTGTGGCATAGTCTGGCTGGTCTAGCGGCTTGCACCTTGCACCTTGGTGCACAGGGTCATGAGCTCGAATCTCACCGTGGATCATGGTGTTTTTCGAACTCACGAGCTTGTGACGGGCTATGATCTCACTCAGATGTTAAACGAGTACCCATTTATGGGGATAAATAACACTGCTGAGCGTGATGCTGATCTCATTACCTCAACAAAAAGCAGATAGGATCTTGGAAATAGGATGTCACTAACACGTTCTGCGGCCTTAGTCCAATGTTGGATTGTCGCGCCTGTTATTTATTTTATTTTTTTTATTGTGGCATACGGGGCGGGGCGGTGGTGTGGTGGAAAAGAGCTCCCACCACGGATGGCACCTGGACAAAATTCAGAGGCTGGCCTGTCTGGCCGCCCTTGGGGCGTTCATCTCAAGCCCCACCGCCGCTATGGAAGTTCTGCTTAATCTTCCACCGCTCCACATACATATTGGGGCAGTGGCAAAAATAGCTGCAATTAAAGCGCTAACGAGTTGTATGATTACAACAAAAATCGTGTCGGTTTGTCAGGAAATTCTCCAATAGGTAGGATCCCGGAACAATCCTACCTTTTTCTGTAAGTTTAACCCTTTCGTACCAAAATTATGGATTTCAAGCAGAGCATTTTTCCAACAACATTTTATCGGTCAGTAGGCATCTTTTATCATATTTTCTTGCACAACAAATTTTTAAGCAATACAGCTAACAAGTTACAGCTTAATGCCATATGGCATCATTGGGATTGAAAGTGCACTTAGCAAGGTCCGTATTCACATAAATGTCGGCGATTTTCTACTGTCATTAAAACACCTAGTCGAAAATTATGTTCAATTTTGGAAAGGGAATTGGATAACAGACATTGGAGTAAATAATTAGTTTTTCGTAGATGCAATTATAAAGGGAAATTGGCGCCCTGGGTGAAAAAAGGGGGTTTTTGAAGAGATGCTACTTTTATAGGTCGAAAAATTGTTTTCTACAAAAGTATCAGGAAATACATTTCAGGTCTGTAAGAGACAAGGTTGAAATAATAAAACATCAATTTGTTGAATTTAGGCGATCTTCAAATTTGGGGAAGGAAGTCGTAGTGCCTTGGTGCTGAACGAGGTTGCCAAACAAGGCTTACTCAACAAAACTTTATAAAGTATTGATTTGACTTTAGTTCAGTTCGGTTTTGGTTAGTTAATGTACACTATTTGCTGTTGTGTTGTGAATTTTTTGGGGATACAAATAAAAAAATGTTTTTTTTTAATCCAAGACGGCCACCATTCACACCGGTAACAACATTCGTAGAAATCGTTCTTATTTAAATTTTCTATCTAGCATTTCTATCGAGCATTGGCAATGATGTTTAAGATAGTAGATATATCTAACAGAGCTGTTATTTGTACATTCAATTTAATAAAAAGATTAATTATTTTATTGTATTAATTAATTGAAATAAATAGAATTATTAAATTACAAAAAAAACTTAATAATAAAATAAATTATCTCTGCATTTAAGTAGAGATGGTTGCTTAATAAGATTTAAATAATAACATTTTTCCTAAAAAAATCACATTATCAGCAACTTAGTTTATATAAATCGAAAGTGCAGTCATCTCACTAAAGCGGAAGCAATACTTTACTCAAAGTTGTGCTGATGCAGCCTCGTTTGACAACCATATGTTTAGCGTCTAAGCATTTCGACTCTAACCACATAACAATACGAAAGTCCCTTAAATCGATTAAATTGGATCTGAGAAAAAAATAAATGTTTGCATCAATTAACTGTAACTCAATTCCCATTCCAAAATTTAGTTGAAATTTTTAATTAAATGTTTTTAATGACAGTAGAAAGTTACTGGTTACTGGTCACGCTCTGTGGCTCACTTGGTTGAGTCGCACTCTACGATGCTAGTAAACTAGAGGTCCGGAGATCGAATCTCGGCGTGGTCCAGGAAATATATAGTGCTTGCAACATTATATACACTCCGAAACTCTATATGCAATGTAACGTTAACTCAAAGTAGCCTATAAACGGCTGAGTGAACGCACAATGCCCCACGAGGGGTTACGGTACAGGGAAGAAGAAGAAGAAGAATGTTACTGACACTTATAGGAATACGGGACTTACTGATGGCACCCTCACTGTCAATTATGTCATACAGCATCATGCAAACGCAAAACCACCTTATAGGGTTTCTCCTAAAAAAAATCTTTTGATTTTCTTCTACAACAACATCTTTACAAGGGAAAACCAGCAAAAAGATTTACATATATGTAACAAGTTTTATGCAAAAATATTTAGAAATGGCTATATCAGTTTTTGGTTTTTGCGACAATCGTCCAACCTTCTCTAAGCTTATATGTAGGGCCACGGCGAATAAGTGGATAAGTCGACTTGTATCGAAAACGAGTTAAGTGCATTAAACTACTCTTACAAATGTTCCGCGTTATATGCAGAAGTGTTTAAGCTTAAAACGCAACGCTTTCTTAGTTACAGAAATGTGCATTTTCAGACAACTCACTCATTGATGTGGTTACCCGGTTAAGTCTACTTGTACAGTTTTGTAGGGAAACCATTGGCTGGGAATAATTAGATAAGTCGACTTGTATTATTATTGAAATTGCGGATAAATTACATTCGGGTTGCCCCAGTTTCGGCCTAAAATCGGAAATTAGCCTCAACGAACGCAAATAACTTAAGATTTCAACGATTAAACGATAAAAAACTGGATGTCACAGAACTCATTGGCCGTGTTTTTTAACAGCTAACATACTCTACGGAGTAATTTTCATACAAATGCTAACCCAAAATCATATCGTTTGCCAAATTATTAATTTGAAAAATTTTTAATGAAGAAAAAGCGTTTAAAATTTGGGTTTCGTGTAAAAAAGGCTTTAATATAAGTATCATGTTTTCCAGTGGCGCAACCAGGATCTGGTCCTGGAGGGGGCTTACGCCATAGATATTACTGGGCATATGAGTTTGCCTCCGAAAGTTGGGAGATTTTGTTATTTTCCTGTAATACGCTGATGTTTAAAGCCTCCATTGCAGCCTGAGTTTTTCGATTTAATTTTATTCGTAGCTTAGCGTCGTGACAACGCAATTATAACGAAAACCCAATAGATCGTGAACCGAAACATACGGACAACTACATTTGATCAAATAGGACTTTCCTATAGACGATAATGTGATGTTCCTGATAATAACGGAATTTGAGGCCCTAGTAAATATTAAAACAAAAAGCGCGGATGCGAATAGGAAGTACGCCAGTCACTATACGCTACAAGCGATTCTATAACAGAAAGGATAGAATTCGCCGCATGGATTTATTATTTGGCTTTGCGGGTCGTTATCACCCGTTCAGGAGTCTAAATATAGACGTAGGGTCATCGCAAGACATTTCGCGAATAAGGTGGAGATGTGCAGCTTGGCAAAAAAATGGCCCTCCGAAATTAGAGCATAATTTATGATAGCCCGCGTTACTTCTTCTCCCTTGCCTCGTTCTTTATACCGCTCCATGGTTTCGCGTTGCTCGACCTGCGGTGTAAGCACATCGCCCGTTTTTGCGGTAATAGCCTGCGTTACTGCACGTGGAAAATAGGAATTAAGGCAAAAACAAAGATCGGACCGAAGTTGGGCTAATGTCGTTCAACAGCTCCACAAACAGGACCCTCTCGACAAGAATCGACAGATTTTGGATGTGAACTAATACGATGGCCGCTCCGTATGTTACGATATAACATCCAAAAATACAACGAAAATCTCATCACAACAGCCCATTTGTATTTTATTATTTTTGTACAAAGTTTTTTCTAAAATTCTAGGAAAGATGGTGCAACTTGTTCAGACAATCGAGACTGGTGCATAAATTATTCTCCAAAAGAACAATAATTCACATTTTATAAAAACTGCAACAAAGTGCATTGTTTCATATTTCATTTTGATTTTTTTCATTTCCCAATTGTTTGGGTCTGGGAGGGCCTTTAGCTCCCTTAGCCCCTCCCGTGGTTGCGCCACTGATGTTTTCTAAATTTTTCCTTTCGATCGTTTTGAAAATAATTTGCGAATTACCCCAATAAATAAAATTTCCTATATTAGCATCATAATTAACCAGAAAAAGTTATACCGAAAAAAAAACAAAATTAAGCAAGCTTACGGTAAATATTTAGCAAACCTTGACCTAATATGTTTTCGGTGATAAATATAACGAAAACGAATTGCGAAAGCACTTACTGATGTTATTCAGCAAAAATCATTCGGAGCCTGAAAAGTTCTAGATTTTCCTGATTTCAACTATTTTAAATTATTTTTTATTTTCGATGTAATTTTCGGTTTTTCTATGAACAAAAAATTGCAGATTCGAAAATAAAATTCTGCCGCCCCGGGCAGGTTGCCCATATGGGAAATCCAGCCCTGGTAACAATGATAGGCCCACAAATAATAAAAAAATATACCTCATCGAGCAAACTATTTACAAAATTTTAATCAGAAATACTTTTATGGTGGATAACGACTTTTATTGTTATAGATTTCGATCGAGTATTGAAGGGTTAAATGTCCATACTTCCGGTTTGGATGAAAGTTTTCAAATGAAATTCCGCAGATAAAATCCTGACACTGCAGAGGACATCTACCAATAAGAAAAGTTTTTTCGAGTTGACGCATTCGGCCAATATAGCACGGCAAACATTAAAAATGCTGGCCTGAAAAGTTATACTTTTCGACTTATCCACTTATTCCCCCCAACCCTAGATATTCAAAATGACCTCCCAAAACCAACAGTTTCACGCTGAAAAAAATAAACTAGGCATTTTACTATAGGGAGAGTCTTACATCATACTAAAAGTTAAAATGTATTTGTTGCATTTTCTATGAAAAATCATAAAAATAAATTATGCCATATGGCATCATTGGTCGCGAAAGGGTTAATGAAGTTGAGTAGAAACAGGTTTAGGATAATTTGCGGGCGCTTCAAGGGGCACTGCCGTTTGGCTATACAAAAACGATTCGCGTTCTAAAATGGCGTTGCGGTCCCTCTCTTAAAATAGGCCAGCTAAATCGTTTTATCCAGAGAATCAGGCTAGATGAGTTCATCTAATCAACATTAGGTAGCAGTGGCTACGGTATTCAACAGTCAGTGCCCTTCCCTAATCTTAATCTTAACTACAAATAGGTGAGCAACATATTTTATGGTATGTCCTTGCCGGGTTTAAGGAGAGCGGTATTTTGTTTCATGAAGTAATTTTTTATTCCGAATGAGAAACCTTTGCGAAACCGCCCGTACCATAACCTATTAACTGCCTTTGCGGATTATGATCAGTGGCGTTAACCCCCGAATTCTATTTGATTAATGGAACACGACAAAATTTTATTAGCATACTTGCAGTCCCCGACAGTGTTGCTCTGAACTATACGATCTACGAATATTGAAATTCGAAATGCATTTCATGATAAATTTTCACTTTGCCTACAAACGTTGCAGAAACTTCTAATTTATTATCTTCGCATATATCTTCTACTGAAATGGAGTCAAAGTTGTGATTGACTGATTGCCATGCATTTTCTATGTACATGCACGAGTTTATACCGGTTCAGCGTTTGTTAAGCGAGGCATTTTGTCCTTTCTACTGCAGCCGTGGTTGAACAATAAAATAGTCCACTGAGATATCCTAAGGCTTTAAGTGTTTAAAACCAGATTCAATTTTTTTTTTAGAGAATTTGAAAAATCGTTAGAACATTAAATATCTGCTGAGCCTTTTCGCTCATCAGAAATTTAACCATCAGTAACCAGTTTTATTAATAGTTCCGATGCTCAACTGGTACCTCTGGTACGATAAGAGGAGAGACTTCATGTGATTAGTTTTTTATGATTAAGGAATAGCTAAGTTGCTTCACATCCTTCCGATTCCCGCAATGCCCGCATAAATCAAAGAGGTCCCAGATTTAGACTTTTTATTAATTTACAAATAAAACTGCTATTCTAAAATTCAGTTTTAAAAAGCCACTCAATTTTGATACGATACTTTCGCTAATTATATGCTCAGTGACAGAGAAGAAAAACAAACGTTGTCGGTCTTGTCTCAGCGAATGAGTACTCCCACTCCCTGCCTAGAATATTAGGGTACCGATATAGTGCTTAATTTTTCGAATCTCCTTCACATTTCTACATATTGATTAAATTTAAAATGTTTTTATTATAAATTATTGTTTTAAAACTCTTCTTCTTCTTTTTCCTTGTCTCGTTCTTTATACCGCTCCATCGTTTCGCGTTGCTCGACCTGCTCGAAAATATTAATAACGGTAACGTAATTAACCCTTTCATTCCCGCATTAAATTCCTTCGGGCAAAAAAATAATATTGTTATTAATTCAACTATATTTGTGTCTAAAAATATATTTTAAATGAAAAAAAAAGGAAAAAAAATTATGGGTTTGGAAAATAATAGCATGTAAACTCCAGTTTACATTGGGATTGAGTGGAAACTTTTTCAAATACAAATAGTTGACGGCAATATGAGCTATTTAGTTTTTATTACGGAAAAGATGAAAGAAATTTTATATAGCTTCAGTAACTATGTTTAGAAACCAATAGTGTAAAATCTGGCCAATCCGGACCCCAAAATCCGGATTATTTTGTTTGATAATCCGGCTATAAATAAACCTCTATATATTGACCACCTCCTTATTCTGTAAGTTGACCACTTTTTATAAAACTAAAGAATATTTATATTTATAATAATACATGAAGAGTCCAATGAACATGCTTTCTGATCTTTAAATGTTAGGGAAAACATATTTTCTTTGTAATCGAGTACTTTTTGTTCGTAAAAAATGCGACAATCCTTAGTATATTTTTTTTACGGAAATTAGAAGCAAATTTTTTTTTAAGAAAAATTAGAATTAAAATTTGTTTAACATTTTAAAAACGCATTTTGTACAAGATGCTAATGTAAGTTATTAAGAGCCGTTTGGTGAATGTTTTTGTTTTCGTGTGGTTATATACAATGGCTTCAAAAAAAAAGTACTGAACTCTGCAAAAGTTTGGTGTCAGCAAGACAACAAATAATAATATCAAAAAAAGAAATGACGTTTACTACAACTTAAATTTCGGTAATAAAAATGTATGAGATATCACAAAACTGTGACTGATTTTAACAAAAATTTTAAGATCCTTGTCGAAGGATACAGTTTAAACGATGAATACAGACGAGTGTGGCTTTTTTTACAGAACATTACCAAATCGTAGTTTAGTGGCAAAGGGCGATGCGTGTAAAAGCGGAAAACTTTCAAAAGAAAGATTGATCGTATTGCTAGCTGCTAGTGCCAGCGGTGGAAAACTGTCTCCACTGGTAATAGGAAAATCTAAATCGGCAAGAGCCTTCAAATCCGTTCAACTTGATGGAGCCATTCCTCGAATTCGCCAGTCATCCAGGCCTTTTTATTGTATTTGAAGAGAATTTGCAATGCCTTTACGTCTACGGATTTGAAGGCTCTTGGCGATTTAGATTATCCTATTACCAGTGGAGCCAGTTTTTCACCGCTGGCACTAGCAGCTAGTGGATTTGAAGGCTCTTGGCGATTTAGATTTTCTCATTACCAGTGGAGCCAGTTTTTCACCGCTGGTACTAGCAGCTAGCAATACGGAAATACGGTCAATCTTTCTTTTGAAAGTTTTCCGCTTTTACACACATTGCCTTTTGCTTTTCTATATAACTACCACTCTAAATAACACTTTTCAATTAACATTTTTAACATTATGCACACTACGCTATTGTACATACCGAAATGGTAACACCGAAAACGAAACGAAAATGACATGAACCCCGCCCGGTGCCATTTTCGTTTAAAAACAATGTATGCTCGGTGCTACCATTTCGGTATGTACAATAGCGTATAGTGTGCATAATCTTAAAAATTTCAATTGAAAAGTGTTATTTAGAGTGGTTGTTATATAGAAAAGCGTTCTTAAATTGTCGATAATCGATTTGTTGTACGTAAATAGTATGGTTTGATGTTATGTGTTGAAGACAATCCATTTGTGGTCAGGGAGATAATATTACACGGCAACTCTAATGTAGACGATAATTTACACGACCATTTCGTGAACAATACGACATTTGGCATGCATTTTTTTTTATGTACACTTGCGTAGATCCACTTGGAGACGAAAAATGTTGATAGTTTGTTTTTTTTACATAATTTTCCATAATACGTTAATATAACGAATATGATCTTGATCCTCAATAAACAAATATGAAGTACTTGTTCACGGGGCATTTTCAGTTTTAAGTGGAGACTCCACCCATCTCAACCCAGTACTGAAAACGGTCAGTTTGTGTGGCTGTAACGGGAGAGTGGAGGTGGACTATTTAGGAGGAGATTTTTTTTACCTTTAACCCTCCGTCGGGCGCACCTCAAATCAAAACAAGATCGGGCGCACTCGGCCTGAGAGGCCACCCATCTATTTGTGTCCTTTTTCCTTAATATGTTACTTTAAATTTCAGATACTTTTCGGAAATTAACTTATTAGTATACAAGGGATCTAATTAAAGTAAATATAGTACTAAGAAACCTATTTACTAGACAGTATAACACAGAAATAAAATTATCGATTTACCGATAAAAACCAAGCTAGGAAGAATCCCGCATCCATGGTTCGTTAGAAAAATTGAAATTAATGAAAGGCAGGCAGTCTAAATTGATAATAGTTATTAGAAAAGGATCGTAATGCTCCAAATTAAATGTGGGAAAGCATACTTTATGCAGCGCTTTCGCGTAGTTTAGGCACATTCTAAATTATGACGTGATCAGGCGCACCCGGCCTGTGAGGCCAGACGCCTTTCCATACAACTGTCTAATGGACCATGTCAAACTGAAAGCAGGCATTGTGTGAGATTCTTAAAGTTAGACTTAAGTTAGAGCTAATTGTGTACTTTTTGTATTTTTTTTCTGGAAATATATTTAGGATCCCCATCTAAATAAATTGCTATATGGCATTATAATCCTACATTTTTGTATTTTTCTGAATAAAGATTTTTGCCACTGGAGATGGGTTTTAACGAGTTTAGCAACTCAAAAGGTAACCTAGGAAATAAGCGATATTTGTTGGGTGGCAATGGTGTATACTTTAAAATTTACAGGATTATTGGGGATGGGGATTGCTCTCTCTGCATATGGGGGAAAAAGTCCGATTCCACAGGGGGTCCACAAGAAGGAGAAATAGGGAAGAAAAAGTGCAATTTTTCAGTTTTTTTTTGTTTATTTCAAAACTATGTAGCTAAATATTCCGAGTACGTAATAAAATATATAGAATATCCTTAGCAGGGTAATTACTCGACTTTTTGTTTAAATCTTGTTGGGTACTTTTGGAAATATTCTGTAATTTTGTAATGCGAGCTCCAGTTATTTGTAGCACCGGCTCCCCTGTTTCCTCCTTATAAAAATAAAAAACACATTTGTACAGGCTCGTAACTCTTCTAAATTACATTAGGTAGGAAAATTTTGGTTTATCTAAGTCAGAGCCTCATTACACCTCATACCTCAATCAGACAAAAATTCAGGGTATACCTTTCGTACAAAATGACCTACAGTGCTCTACTTAGCCTTATTTCCTTAGGCTGAGATGTAGAAAAATCGCCCTATCTTGAATCGTGTCATCGCAGAGACAAATGTGTTGCAGCATTTTCATTTGAAACATCGTGTTGATCAATCTGCCTTATCTGTCAAGTAGAATATCCATTTATATCGCCTGCTTTCAGCGTTTATCATGCTGAAGGTTTCTCTGTTGGCCTATTTTGGTTGTAATGAAGCAAGCCGCTCTATGTTCGAGAAATGAAGCCGCATACCCCGAACTCGATTTGCTGATAAGTCCGTTGTTAATGGTAGTAAAGTTAGATGATGTGGATTCGATCTGATTTAATTCCATTATGATCTATCTAAGAGTTTTCTTGATAAGGGCGCATCCGTTTTGACTAACTGGTGGACATGATGTTTTGGGTTTATTAGATTTTTGTTAGTCAGTTACTCTTACTCTATAGATACGCAATCGCCCGTCAAAATCGACTTCCCAACGACAGGTTCTAATGCTCAGTAAACAATCCGCCATACATGATCGAGAAAATAGTTTTTCCACTGGCTAATTACATGCAACATCAACTTAACGTTTTTGAAAACCTATAGCGAACCTTGGGTCTCCGGGGTATAACCGGAGGCCTACAAGACTATGTTGTGTGCAAGGGGCAAATAGCATTTGCGATTATAGCTTCTGGGTCAAGTACCTTTAGGACCCGTGACGATAGCACAAACGTCAACCTTCTTTTTAGTAATGAACATCGGGTCGTATGAACTACCAACCCTCCAGCTCCATACGATCGTTTATCGTCGCCGGCTTTATCTATTCTTGCAGCGTAAACGTCAAGTCGTCTTGTTAATGAGTAAATTTCCTGTTTGCTGTCGGATCAGCTGTTCAGAAGATAGTCAACGGCCATACCACACTGGACTGACACTGGAAAATGCCTACGCGCCTATATCTAACTAGTTTGTGGATTGATGACCACACTGCCCGAGTCGCATTCATCATCAATGTGGCACGATAGCCCGACGTCGGGCCTTGGCCGCCTGAATCGTTGACCTCCAATTGTCGCGGTTACGTGACCTCGTCCTCCAGTTTCGGAAGCCCAGCAGCTGGTGGGCGTCTTTTCCTACGGAGTTCTCCCAGCGAGCTCGCGGTCGTCCACGCAACCTCGCTCCGTCAATTCGTTGTGCGTTCATCACTTTCTTTGGCATGCGATTATCGTCCATCCGTTGTACATGCCCCGCCCATTGCAAACGTTGAAGCTTCACGATTTTCGATACTTCTAGCTCATCGTACAATTGATACAACTCATGGTTGTACCGGATACGCCATTGGTCTCGCTCGCGAACGGCCCCGAAAATTCGCCGAAGGACCTTTCGTTCGAATCGGTCTAGCAAAATTTCGGAGGCTTGGGTGAGGGTCCATGTTTCGCAGCCATAACATAGCACGGGTCGGATGATCGTTTTGTACACGCGGAGCCTCGTGTTCCTGTGCGCAAGTTTCGAATTAATTATAGGGAGGACCGAGAAATATGTCTTACTGGCTAGTTGTATCCGTCGCTTAATTTCGTCGGTTTCGTTGGCGTCCTTTGATAAGTTACAACCCAGATAGTTGAAGTTGTCTACATACTCGATATTAAGGTCCCCCACTGTGATGCTTGAATTTGCTGGCGTCCTTGTTTTCGATTGCATCATGGCCTTTGTTTAGCTTTCGTTAATATGTAGTCCAACTTCCTGCCCGAGTCGCATTGCTGACTAGTAAACTGAAGGGGCCACCTGGATGTGAAAAGCAGCGCTACGTGTCTACACAGGCTCGTAGTCACAGGTCCAACGAGCCTGGGATGTGCATGTCCGAATTCGACGTAAGGCTTAACCAATAGGGGGCCGAAGGAGGATCACACCTGCTATAGAGAAGTCTTTAGCGAATAGTGAACTACAGGGATGGGTGTGCCCAGGGGACCATGGTCCTTGCCCATCAAGGTGTTGGACTCGTAGTGGCTGGAGGTTGTTACCCAAGTCATCCAGCTAGTGATGCAACCCCGGGGTTGTGTTCCTGATGGTGTGTGCATGCGCCGGATGGAGAAATCCCCATCTGACAACAACACCTTGTCAGTAAAAAGCCGAAGGTCCAAACATTTAGCGGGACCGGGAGATAAAGGCCGAAAGGCTAGGTGCTCCCCTGACGGTATACCTCGTAGATGGTTTGCTTGTTCAGAAGATAAGCGTTTTCAGAAAGCATAAGCCGTCAAACTAAGTAACTTCTCTATTCCAATATGGGAACTATCATTCAACACTTGAATCCTCGTAAAGAGTCACATCATTCCGTATTATAGACGAGGCTAATTTCCAGCCCGGCCGAAATTTGGATACACTGTAAAAAGGTTGAATTTTACATCCAAAACTCGGTGAATTTTACACCTTTTTTCTCGCAAAACTACTGTAAACGTTTATTGTTCAAAAAAGTTTCTAGTAAACCCACAAAATAGTGTAATATTACACATATTTTTTAATATTACTCTATTTTGGTGTAATTTTACACCACATTTGGTGTTAAGATGTGTCATTACTTTATTTTTGTGTAACTTTACATTTTCAGTGTATATTTACCAATTGGAAGCTGTAATTTTAAGGGAATTTTCATGTAATATTACGATTTCGGTGTAAAAAACTACACCTGCATTTGTGTAAAACTGAGTGTGTACAATACTTTTGTCCATTATTGCATTTCTTGTATCTCACAAGTGGCTTGTTCTGTGTGCAGTTAGTCTGTTCCGTCCGAAGTGCGTTCGTGTGAGCATCATATTATTGTTGTTGTTTTAGCGCTTTTTGCTCTTGAACCGAAGGGGGTGTGTCAGCTCTTGGCCGTTGGAATAACGGGTAGCTCTAGGACAATTTACATCGAAGAACCGGCTGCCGTAAAAATTATTATAAACCCGGATGTAAATTTACATACTTGTGTAAATTTACATTTTTTACAGTGCAAATTTGCTTATTTCTGATTTAAATTTACATAAGTCTAAGAGTAAGTTTACTTATTTATGTGTGCAAATTTACTTATTACCCTTTATAGAGTTACACCAATTTTGTAGTAAATATTTACACCATAAAGCGTAAAATTACACTCGTTCATACCGTGGTGTAAATTTACTACTGTAATAGAAGAAAAAAAAGTTTCCTCCTATTTTTGGAGTGAATTTTTTTTCGAGTGTACCCTTCACTTTCCTCGGATTAAAAGTTTTTTTTTCGGGAGTACCTATGACTTGTGTTTAATTCTCCCCCATTCTTTTCCTTCCCTTTGTCACTTAAGTTCCGTGGCGTCGATAAAACAATATTTGTGTGGGGTTTGGTTGAAATAAGTAGGCAAATAGAAAATATTATTTCAGAAAACTTTATTGGGGGGATGCGGGAGCATGGCCCCATAGTACGATTCTATTATGTAAAAAATACAATGCAAAACATGCAATAGCCAAAATAAAAAAAACAGCATATTATGGATCAACAGCCAGACATATATCAACAAGAATAAATGAACATAAAAATAAAAATCGAATGATCAATCAACCAAATACTAAATTGGTGCAACATCAATTAACAAAAGGTCATAAAATGGATTTTGAAAATGTCAAAATAATAGACACTGAAGAAAATAAAACAAAATTATTAATAAAAGAAGGTATATATATTAATAAAAATTACAATAATTCATTAAATACTAAAAATGAAATAGAAAATAAATTAATGAAATATAACCAAATAATAAAACTATTATAAATTGACCATGGCATTACTAAAAATTAAAATTCGAAAAATATGAAAAAAACTAAATATGGCAATACTAATAAATAATTGACAGTCAACAAGACCGCCAAAAATCAACAAAGAAGAAAAGCAGTGTAGACCGCCGAAAATAATTAAAAGAAAAAATCATTATAAAATTAAAAAATTAAGTCTGTATTTAATAAAAACAACAAAGAAATACTAATTATATAATATTGTAGACATACACCTGAGGATGTATCAAAAAATGATACGAAACGTCGTTAGAAAATAATAAATTACAAAGAAAAAACAACAAGCTATTTCAATTGAGGAATAAAATTAACCAATTCAACAAAAGACAAACAGTGAGAAATAATAAGATCAAACATAGATTCTATTACGTGTACTTTATTCTTAATTCCAATTTGCTGAAGTTCGCTGAAACTTCTCTCCGAAGTTTGTATACGTAACCAAGCATGAAATGATTACAAATACAGAAGATCAATTAATAAAAAATGCAGAAAACATCCAATCAACAGCAAATTACATTCGTTACAACAATCTAATAGTATGTAAGACAATTAAAATCATGCATAGTAAAGATGTATACAAATCAATTACAGATACAAATCACAATGTCCAACAGAAGCTTACATGAATTGCATAATATTGTTGATTCCACTATTCTAGCTATTCACTTTGTGTCGTTTCCAGGCACGAATAATCCCGAAACTATAGGTACTACGAACGCCCATGAAATAGATTCAGAGTGTACTTATATCCACAAGTTTGTCAAGATATTTAATTACATTTGGTTAGATTGTACATTTACGTACATATTCTTACATGTAAACATCTGTAAATCTACATTATGTGTATGCCATTGTACTACACTCCGCATTATATGTACATATTTACATATTGTTTTGTGTCTGTTGTTTTTGCGAAAAATTCCTATATTAACGCAAGGAACGCTTTCTTTGCAAGCAGATGAGAAGAAGAGCGATTTCATTGTCTTAATTTATTAGCCATTTGGAATGGAAAGACAAAGTGCATGTAAGTATGTGCACTGTGTATGTTAATTTAGAAGCTAATTTTCATTCAACGTTTGACGTACGAGTATATTACTATTCGGAAAAATTAATAAGTAACAGGCGCGACAATCCAACATTGGACTAAGGCGGCAAGGATGTGTTAGTGACATCCTATTTCCAAGATCTTATCTGCTTTTTTGTTGAGGTAATGAGATCAACATCACGCTCAGCGTGTTACTTATCCCCATAAATGGGTACTCGTTTAACATCTGAGTGAGCTCATAGTCCGTCACAAGCTCGTGAGTTCGAAAAACATCATGGCTCACGGTGAGATTCGAAATCGTGACCCTGTGCACCGAAGGTGCGCGCACTAACCGCTTGACCAGCCAGACTACTTACGGAAAAATTAATGAATAATTAAAAAGTTACTTCTCAACTAGAATTGTTCATACAGGATATATTTCGTAATTCGAATTTTCAAATCACACTTTAGACTTTGGCTTCTAGGCTATACATTTGTCTATTTAGTTCGCCTCGAAATATAACCCGGTAGGCATAATGTCTAAGTATGTACTCTGAATCCTCCTACTTCACCGTCATCCTTTTCCAACTTAAAGCATATTTCCTTGAAAATTCCATACACAACATTCTGAATGAAAATTTATTCGACTGAAATTAATTTTCTGCTGAATAATTGAATGAAACCATAAGACGAAAAGTTTTCAATCTGCAAGAAAACACAGAAAATATTATATGCGCGGATAAGAGATTCACTAATCCGACAAAATCGGGTACTTCATTATTGCATAAGACTCTCTGTATAGTGCTCTGTGTAGACACAAAACCACTTAAGAGTCTGTGTTCCGGGAATCCTTTCTGATTCACTGATTTTGCCTTCCTTCGTATTACGGTGCGGGTGCATTTTGAAAAGAGTTTGGCAACCCATGAAAGCAAAAAATATGAAAGTCAAACGATGCGAATGCCTGCACTATAAAATGTTAAATGAATGTTAAGAGTATGTATACAGGGTGTCCCATTCATGGTGGAGAATATTTTAATGGTAGGTAGTATGGTTCATTTGGGGAAAATTAATGTACAACGGGACCCCTCTATTTTTAACCGTTACAATGTAATAGCATTTTTTGTCAAAATGCCCGACTTTCTGAACTAAATCAAAATTTGCCGCACCACCAAACGTTTCATCCAAGATATGACATCATTTTCTGAGACTAAATAAAATTTCCAATTAAACGACACCTCGTCCGTTACGAAGTTGCTTGTATCATCCGAGATACACCTGTTCAAACTTTAAAGAAATTTGAAAATTTTATACGATTTTATCATTTGAATTTTTGATGAAAAACCAATTTTAAGATTTTCTTCATAGTTTGAACGGGTGTATCTCGGAAGATACGAGCAACTTCGTAACGGGCGAGGTGTTGTTTTATTGGAAATTTTATGTAGTTTCAGAAAATGAAGTCATATCTTGGATGAAACGTTTGGTGGTGCGGCAAATTTTGATTTAGTTCCGAAAGTCGGGCATTTTGAAAAAAAATGCTATTACATTGTAACGGTTAAAAATAGAGGGGTCCCGTTGTACATTAATTTTCCCCAAATTAACTATACTACCTACCATTAAAATATTCTCCACCATGAATGGGACACCCTGTATAGTTGTCGTGGTTCGTGTTTTAAGTGCAAAAAGAGTATACATAACGTTTCCATAGTATATTCGATGTCGACCTTGTCACCGATTCATACTGGAGCAATTGACCTTTAAGTATTCTTGAGAGGCGCATAGAGGAAGGATTATTATCTAAAAAAGTTAAACCCAACAGATTCTCGTTACGGGTTCCCATTCTTAGAAATTATGGTTTACTTAGGCGTGTTTACATGTGTGTTCTACAATTATACAGTGAATATAACATATGCACTCGTTATTTGTTTGGATGCATTATGATTCTGCAGTATTTTTTGTATGCCAAAATGTGTCAAAGCTTCTATAAAACTGTGTAAAGTTGCAGAATACCGCGCATGATGTATGTCAGGCCGGGAGATACGGGCAGGATTTGTGCCAATCGTTAGTCCTAGTCCTTTAACAGTATTTTTATGGATTTCACGAGAAATGCCGATGTTAGTACCTACTCTTACACGGAAAAGTATATCGCCAGCAAAAGGATAATCGATTTAAAATAGAGCCTACTACTCTTACATTGCCTTAGTGGGGCATAGCGCGTCAATGTATATGATACCGATCAGCTGCGATTCGATCGATTTGTGCGCCTTCATAGACATCGAGGGGGCCTTTGACAACACTGGCTACGAAGTCATTGCCAGAGCCCTCGATATAAGGCGGGTGCCCTTGCCTACAATTAGGTAGATCGACACCATGCTAAAAGGCGGGGAGATTCACTCTTCGCTAGGTAGTGACAGTCTCAACATAAACACCATCAAGGATGGCAATCAACAGATCGTGCACCTTCACATAACATTCACAAGAAAACTCGGCCTTACACTTGAACCAATCTACTTAAGGGCGATCCCTATTTCCTACTGCAAAGAGGTTAATTGCCTTGGGATCACACTCGACGGTAAATTAACCCGGAATAGGCACTTAGAAAATGTGCTAGGGAAAGCCACGCGTGTCATGTGAACTTGACGCAATTTCTATGGAAAGACTTGGGATATTTCGCCCAGAATGACGGAATGGTTATACAGTACGGTAATACGGTCTGTAATTACGTATATGCTTCGCTAGTGTGGTGGCTCAAACAAAGCACTGCAACGCAACACCATCAAGACCTGTAATAAACTCCAACGATTTGATTTTCTGGGCATCACTAGTATTTTCAATACTACCTCCACCTTAGCGATGGAAGCTATATAGGGTATTACGACACTGCGCATTTTCATACGGCAACTGCAGCCCTAAGCTCTCTAAAAATCCACTTATCGTCTCATACTCGCATCAGTGATTGGGCACATATGCGTATCCTGCAAAAGGTTCCTGGAATACCAATCTGCTTGGTATCAGACTATAAGATCACGGAACTGCACTTCGACAGGAAGTTCATCGTTCAAATCCTAGATCGGATGGCTCTAAGACCGATCACGGTGTAGGTGCTGGAGTCTTTGAACCTAATATAAGGACCTCGGTTGCAATGGGTATATGAGCCAGCGTTTTCCAAGCCGAGATTCAGAAATGCGTAATCCAATTGTCTCTATGGCTTTTAGTAGAAATTATGTCACAGCTCTTTGTCTCTTCCTAATTCCCTTTTTTATTTATATGGTCTTTAGTCTATGACATCTTAATCTACATTTCTTCCTTGACAACAATAATAATATATGAACTAAGCTGCAAAGCCATAAAAAGTCCTGACTCTAATATCCTCCATAATGATCCGGCCGTAAGTCAACCCCTTTTTGTTCTATAGCGCTGAAACTATACCGCCCGCACCTCAAACCAAATAAAACTCGGGTCATTTAATATTTGCTTTTTTTCGTTTTCTCCTTCCCATTTTATTTCACATCCGGGATAAGCTTCAACAAACCAAGCCTCACCGGAGGGCAATAAATAAAATTCCCTAAAATAAGGGAAAAACTTGAAATTGTATACGCACCATAGAATAAAGAGAAAGTTTGAATGAAGATACAAAACCGACAACGAAAATTGCATCGTAGTCAAAAATGTCCTTGTCCATGTGACGTTAGACGTATACCTACCACCTTATACACAGGACAGGACGAACTGAAACAAAGCATAAGCATTGAAAGTTTTTGCACACAAAAAAAAATATGCAGAAAGCAAAGGTTCTTCGCCTTGCTATAACTGTAAGGAAATTGTTTATTGTTGTCGTTTTTGTTTGCGTATACATGTCGGAATGTTCGTCCATCTAACGGAGGAGACGATGTCCGTGTTTCATTAGTCTACCGGAGTTAAAAAGTCATTATCCAGTTCAGCACATGGCTGTAGAGTGTATCTATATGTATACATTTGGATCTTCCCATCTACAGCAGCTACCAAATTCTGTACATCCCTGTGGGGACTAGTTTTGATTACAAAGGTCGTTTGACTAAATATTTGGGGGAGAAATGAAATATCTACGGACGAATGAAATATGACCGTAAAACAGTAATGAAGATTTTATTTTATTTTGTGTTATGGTCCATAATTTTATTTTATTCAATGTTTTCGTCTATTTTAATTTTCTTCTCGGCTGGAGTCCATTTGATTGATTCGAATGGACGAGGCGGGGCTTGAATGTAGTACGGAGCTAGCTATGTAGGATTTCAGCTTACGAGCATAACCCACCGTTAGTAGTTTATGATCTATTTTTGTTTATGGATGAAGGGGGGGGGGGGAGCTCTGAAGATATCTTAAAAATAACGCTTTTATTGCAGGATTTTGAATATAAAGAGATTTTTATTTTCTAGAAGAACCCACTACCCGACCCACTTATTGTATTCCATATCGTTTTACTCTAAAAATTTTAAAATAGAACAAAAGGATTCAACCTTCCATTGTCATTAATTTTTCATTCAAAAACAGGCATTTACTACCAATCTCCCATAATTACAACAAATTCCACTCTGAATACTGTTTAATCTATAAACAAATCCCTTCCAAAAAAAAGTTTGCGCCTTTCCATTTCCTAGTAAAAATAACCCGATTCGGTTCTTTGACTACACACAATTTCCTGTGAAAGTTGTCTTTGGCGTCATTCTATTCATTTTGGTATATTTTCATCAGGATTAATTATTCCCCTCTCTTTCAAAATGTTTGCACTGCTTCTATGGAAAAGCAACAGCCGGAGGTTTTTCAACCGCCATATATAATAGGAAGAGAGAAAAAGAAACAAAGCGCGTGGTAAAGACAACAATCTAAAAATACTACATAATTTTCCACTCGTGGAAAAATCTTTTTCATAGATTGAGTATCTAAGATATAGCGTTCTCGTTTTCAATCTGTGTATTAACCAGGAGGAAAGAGCATTTGGAATACAATTTTCAAATATGTATATTGTCAACACAAAACAATCAACCACTGTGGGTCGCCAGCTCCTCTCATCCCCCTCGTTTGATATGTATAATTTATTAGACTTTGATGAAAGAGAGCCAGACACAAGACAAAAGTGAAATTTGTGTCTATAGACACAAGGAAAGTGATGAAATTGAATTAAAATGTGCAAATACGATTTTATGCTTGTGGATTTGAAATCGTTTAAATGGAGTGCAAAATGAGTGGGACGATTAAAAAAAAAAGACGAAAATAATGTTTGAAGTAGCGAGCTGTATTGATGGATTTCCTTTTTGATTTTATGCCAGAATGCCAGAAAATTAGGTGCTGTATATCTTACATCTAGGCTGATCAATTTCCTCCTGTCCCTAAATAAATGAATAAATGTATAACTGAGGGCTGGCGCGAAAATCCCAACATTAAACCAATATAGCGAGATCGCTTAGCGACATATCATTTACACGAACTTGATGGCTCCTTTGCGTAGAGGTCACACTCTGCCGAGTTATGTATCCCCATAAATTGGAACTGATTTAATATTTGCCTGAAATCATAGTCTGTCACAAAGCTCTCTTTGATCATCTTCAAATGTGTTTCGCAAACCAATATTATTCCGTGAATAATTTCAAATGTGAATAATAATACTTCGAACCCAGGATGAAATTGTGGAAAATCTTTACACCAAGTTTATTTAGATATCACGAAGGAGCAAGCTAGGTATTTCGGTTGGTTGGTGGGTGAAAGTGGTGCCTAAGGCAAGACAGGCCAGAAGCCCAATTAGCACAAGAAGCGCCATTTCGAGACCATACACATCGTTAACCTACTTAAAGAATTGAGGTTACAGCAACTATAATTTCGAGTATAGAGAGGCGTCGAGAGCCATTCAGAGAGATTAGGGAAGTGAAGCAGATCCCCTTTTTTCATACATCCTAACGCGCGGTAGCCGGGATCTGGCGATATCTGTGCGCAATCTGGTCGGAATCGCAGAAGCTCTTTTCCGGTCATTGGATGACTATAGCTTCCATGATATTACACGATTTTCAATGTTCCGCTAGTTACGATTAGCCCCTCGTGAGATAATGAGGCGAACCCAAAGGGGTTCGCAGCACTGAAGCCAATTGTCTTGTATGCTCCACGCATTCCTCGGGCATGTTCGCATACCCCTACGATACCAAGGCATGCCCCAGGGATGCACTCTGCCCAGCTTCGCACCTCAGACAATTTTTTTTTCTTTCTTTTTACTTTTAACTGCTAATAAAATTTCGAAGTCGCGAAGTACCGTTTCAAAAGTACTTCCAAGATTCATCAGAATGGTGAGCTGATAGACATCCGGTATAGGCCTGTTCGATTATTGAAAATAATCGATTATAATCGATTATTAAAAATAATCGATTATACGATCAATCGATGATACGATTAATCGAAAAAAATTATCGATTAATCGATAATACGATTAATCGAAAAACAGGTTTTTCGCTGCTTAGCGGAAGATTTCGTTTCATTTTCCCTAGTCAACCCCGTTCTCACGCTGCAACTCCAAAAAGTGGCTGTTTCGCTGCTTGACGGGTGACGTCTGGCAGTAGACGGAAATTAAAATTTTCATGTCCCCGAACGAAATTGGTGGTAAATGAATGGTCTTGACTCTCTATTGACGGTCCCGAAGTCATTTTTCGCTAGTCACCCCCGTTCTCCCGCTGCAGCTTCACAAAGTGGTTGTTTCGCTGCTTGCGGGAAATGTCTCGCAGTAGACGGAAATGAAAATCTTCGTCTCACCGAACGAAATTGGTGGCAAATGAAAAGTCTCGAATCCCTATTGACGATTCCGAAGTCATTTCTCCCTAGTCACTCCTGTTCTCCCGCTGCAGCTCCACAAAGTGGTTGTTTCGCTGCTTTCGGGAAATGTCTGGCAGTAGACGAAAATAAAAATCTTCGTCTCACCGAACGAAATTGGTGGCAGCCAAGCCAAGCAGCGAAACAACCACGTTGGAGGATTGCAGCGGGAGAACGGGGGTGACTAAGGAGAAATTACTTCGGAATCGTCAATAGGGAGTCGAAACCTGTCATTTGCCACCAATTTCGTTCAGCGACATGAAAATTGTCATTTCCGTCTACTGTCAAACGTCATACCCGCCAAGCAGCGAAACAGCCACTTTGGGAAGATGCAGCGAGTAGGGGGAAAATGACGGAATCGTTAGTAGAAAGACACCTTTCGATTGCCCGATGGGGGGCAGTGCAAGGATTTTGACATGTTCCAGCTGCTGGAGCAGAGGGATTTCCTTGCGGCGACCTATAGAACACACACTCCCCTTCACCACGAGTGACCACTTCTTCGTAGCGGAAACAGCAACTCAAAGAGGTTCTTGAAATAGAAGCAGTGGAGTTTCATTGTAAAATAACTTAAGCACGAAATATAAATTTCGTGTCGTGTTATAGTCGCTTTCTTTAGCGGAGTAAAGATTTTTGTGGGATACCTGCGTAATCTTGAAATCCCTGTTCATAATCCCGCGTTTTACAAAAATCCCGTTTTACATTATCCCGCCATTACAAAATCCCGACTCTCCGAGTATTAAGTGTTGCCATGCGAGGTGACCCATTATTTTAACGGTACTCGTAAATATGGGAACGCTCTTTAATACCCCGTCCTAGAAGGTATTTCGGGATATTGAAAAACGGTATTTTGAATTAGCAGGTTATTGAAATGGCGGAATATTAATTTGGCGGCATTTCGATTTGACGGGATTTCAATTATCTGGCGGGATATTGAAATGGCGGGATAATAAATGTCGGGATTTTGAAAAAACGGGAATATGATGAATATATGCGGGATATCGTATCCGACCCGGTTTTTGTGATGATCGGTCAGCGATCGTAGTTAGACAACCGGATCTGAGCACTATATGCGTATTTGTATACCCTTCGCTCATCATAGAGTGAAAGGGTATACATATTAACTTTGTCATGAAGTTTGTAACGAATTGAAGGAAGCATCTCCGAGCATATAAAAAGTATACATATCAGCATGACTTGGTGAGTCCATTGGACGATGCGATGTCCGTCTGTCTGTCCGTCTGTTGCAGCGCATTTTTCTCGGCTGCTATTAAAGCTACAGAGCTGAAATTTTGTACACATGCTTATTTCTGTTGCAGGCTGTTTATATGTGTGAATCACCCAAATTTGATCACTAGGTCATGGGGTTGCCATACAAACCTAGCCCCCCAATTTAAGTTCTTCTAATAAAAACTTTTTTGTTTATGAACCAATCTTAACCAAACTTCATATAAATAGATCCCTATTAATGTCACATAAAATATGAAAAAATAGATGGAATGGAACGATGGGGTCATGGGGCTGCCATGCAAACCAAACTCTCCAAATTAGGTTCTTTTAAGAAAAACTTGTTTATTTGTCCACCAATTTCAACCAAACCTCCTACAAATGTGTTTCTATTGATGCCACAAAACATACGTAAAAATGGATGGAAAGGCGCCATGGGGTCATGGGGCTGTCGTACAAACTCTTCTACCCCCATTTTCATTCTTGTGAGAAACATTTTTGGCTACACCAATTTCACCAAACCTTTTGTTAATGTGTCTTTATCCAAACAACAAAAAATGTAAAAACAAAACCCCCAATAAAGTTTTCTAAGAGGAGTTTTTTTTATTTGCCCAATTACTCCAAGCAAGCCTCATTCAAATATTGTTTTATCGGCGCCACGGAACTTATGAGAAAACGGATGGAAAAGAATGGAGGGGAGAGGATTAAATACAAGTCATAGGTACGCCCGAAAAACTTTTTAGCCCGTGGAGAGTGAAGGGTATCCAAATTTCGGCCGCACCTCGGTCTCGTTCTTATACATACCTTTAGGTGATCGACGATACTAAGAATGTTATCTCATTAAATAAACATTCAAATAGGCCTCAAAATTGGTTCCTGAAATACGATAGCTGAGCGATCGTCACATGAGTCGTCTCTTCGAACACAAACCTTAAGTAGGGAGAAATGCTTTGCTTGTCCCTCCTATTCGGTGAAGACGACCATCTATTTATTTATTGGAAACTGCGCAATTCGATATTTGAAAATTAGGATGGAAGCAATTTTCTAATGCATTTGAAAGTACCATGCACAGCAGATGTATAAACCATGAGGTTCGCGGGCTGTACGCGGCCCACTTAACTATGTTATGTTATTCAAGTCGTAGAAAAGCAATAAGAAACAATTCAAAAATGTACCGTAATAACCGCTGTAAGTCAATTGGAAATAAAAGCATAGACGCACATTATCTGCGTTATATACATGATTCGGGGAGTTGCCGGAGCAGACCACTATAGGTACTATATGAGTTCGTTTTTGTCCCGTTACAGCCGTTAGTGATTTCCCGAAATCAATTGATTTTATCGACTTCTTTTCATCACTAAGTTCTGCGTGATTTGTAGCATGTCTTCGAAGCTAAGTTTCCTCATTGCTTCCACAATTATCGTGAATTTGCCTAGGACCCTTAGCGTCCTGCTACCTAGTGCTGGACACTCACAAACAATTGTACTTGGGTGAGGTTCAGTGTAACTACATATAGAATTACAGCTAAACCCATCCAAACCAAATCATCTACTGCGGATAGCCACTCTGACCAAAGTGAACCCGGAAGAATTGTTACGGATATGACGACCAAGTTCAGTTCAACATTAGCCACGGGGGAAGGTTTGATGTCGCAAGAAACCGAACGCCACGCTCATTTGTTGTTTGTTTAGGCCATGTTAGTTTACTGGTTATTGGTTTATCATAATTTGAAGTTATTGGTTGATGTTTTAGATGTAAGCTTTTAACCCGAATCGTTTTTTCGCATATCTTTTGCATCTTTTTACAAAAGAGCACACCTAATGTGTGCTGCCGTCTCAGCTTCTGTCGTACCGCTTTCCTTGCTTTCTTCTGCAGTTTCAAAGCACTGAGTGTAACGCTCTAGGTACAACCGTAAGCAAGGATAATCCGTATCGCCTCATTCCGCAGGACTCGGAGATTTATCGACCCGCAGTGTGGCACCTACTTGTAAATTGGTCAGTCTCTACTGCTTGTTGATAAGCCAGATTTTGTTCGATATATCCTTACATATTAGTGTACATTAGTGTCATTGAAGACATTCATGTGCGTCGAATCTTCACGACTGCCTCACGTGACGCATCAGTATTACTCAGGATGAGAGCTCCTCCAACAACCTGTGCGAAGGATTTCCCTCCTCGGTTTGGGATGAGGCTCCTGTATGCCTGGTTAACTTTTTGCAAGAGATCCACCTAACAAAACAGGCTCATATACGGGCTCCTTTCTCCTCAGACACCCTTAAACATCTTAACCTCCTCTCTCCTCCTGTATAGGCCCACCAGGTTGATTTGATAGATTGTGATGCTTCTAGTGTCGATTTTTTGTCGTGCTCTGTGACCGTGATCGTTCGGTCGCCACTCTGTGAAATAGACACTCATAGAGAAACGAGTTTCCAAACTCGGCACGACTCGTCGCAAGTTTATTATTTAGAAGATGGTAAGAAATATTCATATCGTAGAATAATAAAAACTAACAATGTGACTAATGGTATGGCTGACAACCTTATCACACTCCGAATTCAATTGTCTTTGTAACGTTGATGACACACGGTAGTCATTGACGCACCATGCTCCACTAGGAGTTACGGTAATCGAGAGAGGAGAGTGTCGATTTAGAGTCAGCGTTAGGGCTTTTGTCAGGAGACACTGTTTGAGCCAATCACTCTATATTTTGCTGCGCACAGTGAAAAAAAAAACATGAATTTCGGAAATAATTATCAAAGCTAGTCAATCTGTTTTTTGGCATCCTGAATCGAATGGAATAGATTTCACACTGATAGAATCAGCCAATTTGAAGTTATTTGGAATAGAGGGGGAGATGGAGTAATTTTTAGATTTTGCTAATTGACGACAACACACGGTAGTCGTCATCGTCAACGCACCGTGCTGTTTAAGGAGGTAGGGGAATTAATCATAACTCCTCCCCGGAGGAAGGGACGGTGTAAATTTTAGCTGAACGTCAAGATAGAGTCCCAGTATACTTTCCACAAAAAAAAATATTTCGATAGGATGAATATTAAGGGTATCTCCGGTACAAACACCAGTCTACCCACTATGCCACGGGAAATTCCCCCTGAAACCCACCCTAGGATATGAAAACCAGTACCATATCCAAGTCCAAACACCTAATGTCTGGCATTTAACCTGTTTACTATTATATATGTAGTCTGCACGTAGTTCTCTCATCTCGCAATTTCGTAAATGAGGCGCATTCGGACAGGACCAGGCAATGTGTTCCTCACCACTACAGCGACTACATAGATACAACATCCCTTGCCTTCCAATGCCGCCTTGCCACATGGTCGAAACCAAAACACCTCCAGCAAATCTGGAACGGCTCACGCACAGCAACACGTTACAAGAAATATTTCACTGCGCGATCATCGCCTCAAAAATCGATGGAGACACTTCGAGAACTACATCCGCCTTTAACCAACCCAGAGAGGTTATTCTCGTAGACTGCCGTGATTAACGTGTCAGTTGATAGCTGGCAGTGCACATCCCTCAAGATTACCTGCGGACAAAGCTTTTTTTGGGTGGTGACAATTAGTCCACAACTTCAGAATTTCCCAGACCACATGACCTTCTTCCTCTCACCCTCAGAAGGAACGCGTATGGCTGCCTTGCCGCTCTTTAAGGGTGCAATTTGATGCACCCTTAGGCCGCGCGCAGACTAAAGGCGTATTGGAGCGGACCACGGCTTTTGTCAGGCTGCCGTCACTGCAACATGAATTTTATTGACCAATATGCAAGTCTGGCACGGTGGCTCATGTCCCGGATAGGCCAGCGTTACGTCGCGGGTTGGTGTGCCAGTGCATCTTGGTCCTAGATCAGCCACCTAATTAACAAAGAGGAAGGGGGGAAAAAGGAGAGTGGCAAGGAAAGTGTCCATCCTTCTGGACATAAGAGAACCCAATGAAAGAGCGAAATTAGCAATTCATTATAAAATATTGTATTGTGCTCATTAAACGAAAAGAAATATAATGGAATTAGAAAAGTAGTAAGCGAAGAAAACTAATTCAATAAAAATTCAAACAAATTCTAATAAGTTTTAAGAAATCAAATAAATTAAAGAAATGCAAATGAAAGGAATAGAAAAAAAACTTACGTCAATCCAACGCCGAACGATCGATCGTCCTCGAAGAATGTACATAAATACCGATTTCCAAGCTAGGTTAAGAAAGATCAAATTTATAGAAAAGTCCGATATTGCAAATTAAAATAATATTCCAGGCATCCAAAAACAGTCGATGAAACGTTTCCAAAGAAGATATCGCTTAATGCAAGCCTCCACGCAACGTTTGAGCTGACCATAAAAATTGCGCAATGGTCAACAAAAAAAGGTTCCAAATTGTTCCAGAATCGCTTTTAACAATAGCAGTTGACTTCTTCAACAAAAATTGCCGTAGCATGCATGAACTGTTTAACGGTTCCAAAGTATGAACTCCGGCAATGTGAGCAATGAAAAATATATGCTTCGCATTAAATCGCCGAACAAAATCCTTCAATATAACGGCCAGCAGGAAAATTTTTACACATCCAGCATTTTCTGGTTAAAACTCGGTCACAACTTTTAGTTTTATTATTTTTTTATAGTTCCGGTCAAAATTCACTTTCTTTTGGGTTACTTCAATTTTTTTTCAGTTAATTAATTAGACTGATTTTTCCAAAAACTTCACTTCCAGATCAATTCAATAAATAGTCCAACATTCTTTTGAATATAATATCAAATGTGTTCACAATCACATCAAATTTACAATGTTCACCCAATTCCATAATTGAATTTCAATTTTTTTTAACCGACCGAACTATAAAAATCTCACAATGTCCTGACCACTGACCACAGATCACACCATCCGTCCAGCCAAAAATTCAAAATCGCCGTCTGCGTAGCGTAGCGTAAAACCGGTCGCCCAATACAAGCATTAGACTGCGCGCGGCCTTACATGCAATTAGGTGCAATGACATATCGCACCATCTTCTCTACTTCCTGACTACGTTTCAGTCGGCTTTGTGGGTACCGGTTTTAAGCCCACTAAAGCAGTAGCATTTGCCACCGCAGGCCTCGCAGTTTCCTTCGGTTTATCCGGCTGCACATGCACAGTCACGACAGCTGTCTACTTGCCTTTATCTATCGGTGGTCGGCGGACGAGACACTCGAGGGCCTCGTTGCACCCCTTAACCTCCGCATTCTCACCAATGGGATTCATTAAAGTTTCCTCCACATTACCAATGGTGTTACTTAACAGGTAAAACACACTCAATCCAACACCTGCCTCTGCCTGGACCTAAGTTTCCCGTTCTCGGACCATGGCCGAGGCGATCGGTTACCGGGTTACGTTACGCTCCCCGGTACCTCTCTCACCTAAAGTGTCGTAAAGATCCGCCAGTTTTCTCCTATCTTCGCCAAGTAGACGACTTTGCTTCAACCTGAAAGTTCCGTAAGCTTTCACATCACTCCATACCCTGCGATCCTTGATTCCGATTGCCTAATTGCGACTCCGTAGACTGCGTTTCACTGATTGCAAGAAAGGAGCAAAATGAAGTGTTGAATCGCAGGACACGCAGGACCCCGCCCCATGGTTCAGTCTCCGTACAATATTCATACACAGTTTCCTTAGCTCGTTATACCGCTTCATGGCATGGCCTGCTGTGTAGGCACATCGCCCGTTCTAGCGGTAATGTCTCAGCGTATTTCTTTGACACATACACGTATATGCGTTACTTTCTATAAAAAAAATAGCCCAAATCATGAAGTGAACTGAAAATGCGTCTTTTGCATCCTGAATGTCGATGTCCGCATTAAATCAGCACACTATGGAAAAAGGTTCATTTCAGAGTTCATTGTATGTAGCTATAATGCATGCAAATCCTTTTACTATACATCAACATAACCCGAAATACTGAAAATTGACTCGCAACGCCAATATTGCCAATATCCATTGGAAACTTATCAATTGGCTCCCAGTGGACCACCCGGAGATTTACTGCTCTGCAGTAATACCATCCACGCGTTTTCGCATCGCATGTCGCTTTCATTCATTATGTACCAACCACCGAACGACGGACGCCATCATCATCATCGCGTCGATTCCATTACATATATGTAATATTTACGATATGTGTCGAAAAGAGTGAGGGAAGTAGTCCGCACTGATTCCATTATATTACATTGAATCCATGCTGGGCACAATATCCGGATTCGATGTGGATTTATCTACTATATTCCCAAAGTACGCATATATTGCCATCACATGATAGAAACAACATTGTCACCCCGTCAGGCACTTCAATATCACTCTCATGTTCATTATGAAATGGCCGTACGAGTACTAGCTAAAAGCATCCATTTCATTCCATTGCGGAAAGAAAAGAAGAATCATGTGTGCTCTTGGACAGCGCGTAGATATACCCTCGGCATCAATCATGAATGTTGATTTTAATTCACTTGCAAAATAGTTCTCAATTGAATTCAATCAGTTTTCATTATCGTTGATCACTATACATTGAATTGCAAAGCTGTGAATTGTTTAAGTAAACGAAACGCCACATTCGTCGCCAATCGAGACGCGTCAAATCGACAGAAAGTATATGACATGAACGAACCAACACCATCTTAAATCATGAATTTATTGTATTTTCATGTCCCAATAAAAGAGTCGTAAGAACAGTAGTTAATAAATTTGAAAAAGTTCTTCCATAAAATATGAAAAATGAGAAGCATAATGCCAGGGAGCGCTTTAATATAAAAGGAAATTCCGCAAACTATTAAAAAGTCAGTTAAGTTAACGAGCAATGAACAGAACAGGGCGAGATGCGTGAAAAGTGTATGATCCGCAAGCTCAGAAAGTAAGAAATTTTTGAAGCAAAAAAGAGTTTGCCCACATTTGAAAACCCTTTTAGAAAATCCTCAACACAAAGTAAAAATCTCTAAAATAGAAATATGAAATCCAATAGATTAGCTTACTATTGGATTTCATATTTCTATTTTAGAGATTTTTACTTGGGATGGGAGGTACCCTTTGTTTTAATCCGATCGAAGTAATATTTGGTGGAGGGTCTAATGGGACTTAGCCTTAACGTTTACCAAAATGTTTCCCGCCTGATGTGATTCGGCGATGAGTTACAGGCATGTCTTTTTTTTAAATGTTAATAGGGGATACAGGGGAATGCTTTGACGGGGCAGCCTGAGTCTCCGTGTGGGACAGCTATATATTGTTAGGAATAGTTATCCCAATTACCATGGCTCCAATTAAATTACTTCAGGAGCTAGAGCGCCAAATGTAACTATCAAAAAATGGAAATTACACCGAATGTTTTTAGGTATAGTATATAATCTGCCAAGAGAAGGTATATATATATAATATATCATTAGAAAGGAAATTTTGTGTAGTTTAAATCGTCCTCAGAACATTTTGCTGTAAATATTACAGTTAACAAGATATTGACGAAAAATCATAATTTCACCCCTTTGCCACCCCCTCCCCACCAAATGTGACGCGCAAAAAAGTCTAACTTTTTACTGCGTAATGCGGTCAGGCCACAAAACAATTTGGCATCAAAAGTCAGCTCTTTTTTTGGATGTTTGGGTCTAGAGCTAAAGTCACTATACTATGTCTGCTTTTCGGTTCTAAAGTTTGACTCCTAACCCTGTACGATCGATATTTAGTCGCAATTTTATGTTTGGCAATTCTCGATATTGTCGTGCTCTGTGGCCGTGATCGACCGGTCACCACTCTGTGGTATGGAGATTCATAGAGAAACGAGTTTCATGGGCCGCATTGCCCGTCGCATGTTTATTATTTAGAAGATGATAAGAAATATCTGTGTTACTTGTGAATAGTGGGTTAACTGCAAATTATGACATTTTGGGAAATCGAAGTTGAATGTTTGCACTGTTTTCCAAAATCGACAAATAGGTAAAGAGCCAATTCTTGGTAATGGAAAAGTTGGAAATTTTGTGGGCTTCACGATGGCTAATTATTATTTTAAAAATATGATTTTATACCCCTCACATTGGGCGTTGAATTGCAATTAACCTTGACCAAAAAAATCAATTGGTAGAAAAAATCATATATTAGACTAAGCAATGCATATATTTTTTGATCAACATTACAACTAAAGTCGATGGAGCGATATTAGGCCATCTGTCAGGACATACTTTAACCCTTAAAATGGTCTTTTATCAAATATGAAAGATATCAAAAAATGTCCTATAAATTGCTGTGCGGAATTAATTTGAGCAGAATGGTGAATATGTGCATTGTATTTGTGTAATTTCAAATGAAAAAAAAATTATTCAAAATAACGGTATTTATCGTAAATTGTTTTAAGTGGTGTCGTTTTGATCATTTTCGAGACTGTAATTTTTATATAAATGGAGTTTTGGCATATGACTCAGATTTGATACATTGCGCATTTAATTCATGCATTTCACTATTCTGTGTGATGAAATAGCATGTGTGAATTTCATGATGATGGGAAATTATGACTTTAATTTCTTTAGCACACAATTGTGTTAAGGTTCATTTTAATCCTAAAAAAATCCACTTAAAAAAATACTTCCGATTCCTATAGCGATTCTTTTACCTAGTCTTTTGATTTCATATGTTTACAGAAAGCGGTTTTCGTCTTGTGTAAAGTTAAGTGGGTTAAGATTGGATCATAACAAATTTGTTCGTAAAAATTAATCGTATGTACTTTTGGGGATGTGGTTTCTATGTTTCCGCACGACTTGCGGACTGAATTTCAGGTTGGCATCTTGGAAACTGATGCAAATTAACCCTTAAGTATTGTTTAAATATTTGTTACTGTTTTATTCTTTAACAAATAAAATAAATATTAATAAACTGTTCAAAGATTCAGTTTACTATGGAGATTTAATTTCAGCAGCTAAAGTAAATTAAATCTAATGAAAAGGGATTTCAAGCTGCTGAAAAATACTTTTTATCTATTTATTGCTAATTCACCTAAAATTATATCATATTTTGTAGATATTTCTGATATATTTACGGAACTCCTCAAAAAAACCATCATAACTAAAAATATTTATATCGAAATGTTTTTTTATTAAATTTTCACATGGCGTTAAAGATTTCGAAATAAATTTTTTTAGTTATGTTTGTTTTGTTTGAGGAGTTCCGTAAAAATATCAGAAATCTCTACAAAATATGATTTATATAAAGATATAATTTTAGGTGAATGGGCAATAAATAGATAAAAAGTATAATTATTTCTCAGCAGCTTCAAATCCCTTTTTCCTTAGATTTAATTTACTTTAGCTGCTGAAATTAAATCTCCAGAGTAAACTGAATATTTGAACAGTTTATTAATAATTATTTTATTTGTTAAAGAATAAAACAATAAAAATGTATAATCAATGCTTAAGTGTTATTTTCCGAAAGAAATCCTGTACTAAATTTTGAATCTATTTTTATATCAACACATCAATAAAATTATTTGCATTAAAGATAAAGTACTGCTTAAGGGTTAATTTGCATCAGTTTCCAAGATGCCAACCTGAAATTCAGTCCGGAAGTCGTGCGGAAACATAAAAACCACATCCCCAAAAAGTACATACGATAATTTTTAACGAACAAACCGGTTATGACCCAGTCTTAACCTACTTAACTTTATTATTTATTAAAATGGACTCGAATCCACGGATTGGATTCAGCCATAGGGTTTTTTTTTATAAATAAATCATAATTGGCGTAAATATGTTTCTACCAAAAAACTTAACTAACGCTTGTAATTGGAACACCATGTCATAGTAATGTAGAAGCCTAAATTTAATTTATTAACGTGTGAAGAAAATAATAGGTTCGATCAACGGCCTTTTATCCTTAGATGTGTTACAATTCGGAAATAAGCTTTATTTATCCATAGAGAGTTTCAGCAAGTCGTTGGAAATAATACGACATAATTTGACATTCCATTAAAAAAATTCGCTTGTTTACCGTATATGAAACAGTATATCATAATTTAGCATGTCGTAAGGAGGCATGAATGATGATGATGAAACAGTCAAAATGGTCGGATCGCGATTTTTAGCTGTTGTAAAATTAGTTTAAAACTCTCGTAAAAGTTTTACGTGCGATTCACGCGGTAGTTTTTCCTTAGAAATTGGGAATTAAGTATACGGTTTTTTATACGTCAGTGTAAAACTCTCTAATAATTTCAGTAAATAATACCTTATAACTTGACTGAACTTTCACTAAAAAAATGCAAACACCATTGTAGTTTCAACGAAAACTAATCGACCTAGCAGAGATTCTAGGCCGTACACACACGGCGAATCCTAGGATTCTAGTCTATGGATTTTATAAGTTGTTTTCTCAATTTAAATTAGGGTATTTGTTGATTTTGTTTGTTTATTGTTAGGAGATTTGTATATTATGTTGCTTTCAGCGATTCCCAAATAAGATTGACCATGGATCCTTATATCGAAGCTATAACAGTTTTTAAGTTATTCATTGACTTTTAAAGTATTTAACAAATTTCCACAGTGTATTGTATACAATTACAAAAAAATAAATATTCGTTTTGTAGTAGGAGCTCTATTGTGACTGAATTTACCCTCCGAAAAAAAATATTGTTGTTTATACGATATAATGAAAACAAAGATACACAAAAGCACTTATAAAGCATTTATTCGCTTCTGTATCAGGAGTTCTCAAAATTGTATAAAAAGTATCAAAATTCCTGTCCATGTCGAAAATGTTATACCCAATTCTTCAAAACAAACATTTGCCTGATGACTTTTTGACGTAATGTTTTGATTTTATCCGTTCCGCAAGGAACAATATTGATTTATAAAAATCAAAGTTTCCTTTAAGCTACTATACTCCTCAAAACAAAATAAGGGCCACTAATAATTTTCTGGTTATTTTTCTGTGGAAAAGGAAAGTCATAGTTTTGTTGGTCTAATTTAATAAAACAATATGTTTTTCATTAAATATAATGCATTTTATTGAATTTTGACCAAAAGTTACATTTTTTTTTAGCATTTTTTCGGATTGCTTACTTTTTGTGGTCATGTCATCGTAACAATAACAATTAATTTGTATGTCTAATTTGTAAAAGAAAATTGATTCTGGTACATTACGCTTTCAGGTCCCCAAGGGAAATTTTTCTTGTTCTTCTTATCGACACTAGTGACACGTATTTTACCGTCCGCCATATAGCGGACATATAGCGGAAAATATCGGAAACATCAAAAATTTCCCTTGGGGACCTGAAAGCGTAATATACCTTGATTCTTTGTTTTTTTTTTAGTATCGAATATGGCCTCCACTTTTTGATATGCAGTCTGGAAGGCTGGACGGAACGCTTTCAATAAGCCGATCGACGCTTTCTTTTGATAACTCGTCCCAACACATTTCTAGCAATTGAATTAGCTGTTGCTGATTGTGTATGTCCTCTTCAGCGGTCTGCATCCGGTGTTTTAATTGATCCCAAAGATGTTATATCAGATTTAGGGCTGGACAGTGGGCAGACCACTCCATGACCTCAATATTAGCCTCCTCGAAAACAGACATTGTCGGCCGAGCAGTATGTGGTCGTGCATTATCCTGCATGAGGATAAAACCATCCACCGCCTGTTGTGAAAAAGGAATGATATGTGGTCTAACAATCCTTTCAATATAACTTTCGGACGTAATTGTCCCGTTATTTAGGGTAACAAGGTCAGTTTTGCCTTGCAAGCTAATTCCGGCCCAGACCATCACATTAGGACTCCCTTGCCTCTTAATTTAATTAATGCAAGGATCCAAAAAACCTTCTCCGGTTCTCCGTCACACTCTTATGCGTCGGTATTCACTAAAAATTTTTGCTTTGGACTCATCCGAGAAGAGTACCTGGCGGCATAGTTGCATGCCCCATTGGATATGTCGACGAGCAAATCTTAAATGATTCGTACGATGCGTCCTGTGTTCAGTTGTGTTCTGGTAACACGTCTCCTTGACCGTTGTTGGTCTTCGTGCAAACGATTTCTGATTGTTTGAGGGCTAACAATGGTCGCAGTCGTCTTTAATAGCCTACTTTGTAGTCCACGAGCACTAATGGTACGATCCCGTCGCGCACAAAGTCTCACATATTGGTCATCTGCGGAGTGGTTATTCAAACTCGGCCTGAACCATGACGACGGGAGACACTTCTTGCCTCCTGGTAACGGTTCCAAAGATTTTGAATGGCTTTTCGCGAATACCCTAATTGCAGGGCCACAGAACGTGGCCAACGACCTTCCTCCCACATTTCTAAGGCTCTGGACGAATCATTTAAATTTAAATGGCACCGAATTGCTGGCATTTTGTGTCTTACAGATTCTCCTTATCTTTAAAAGTGCAATAACTAATTTTGCAGTTAAAGAACTTGGCGAAAACTAATTCTAATAAAAATGAGAAATAAACAAAACTACCAAATGTGTGACTCTTGACTCTAAAAGAACTGTTTAAGTCAGTTCCGTTAAAGCTAATGTTGAGGAATCATACTGTGATAACTCACATCACATTCAGGTACAGAATGACATTTTTGAAATTAATTTTCACACTAAAAATTTCGCCAAAAGACGTTGTTAAAGTCAACGGACATTAGTGGCTCTTATTTTGTTTTACACAGAAATGCGCGTATGGAAAATTTCATCCCGATATAACTTTAAAATTGACTTTGTCAATTGAAGACGTGATGGGATCGTGTACAGCATCGTACATACATCTAATTAATTAGCTCACTCCTCAATAATAAAATTATAATTAAATGCTTCCTCTGATAAATTGAAAAAAAAAATTAATACTTTAATTTTTTTACAAAATGTGAAGGGCATAATCAAATTATAGAAGTATATCATCCAAATCTCAGCCTAATCCTTCCCAATACTAACCACTTATTTCAGTAAATATTAGGCTCACTTTTAACAATGAAAAGTTCATAATACTTCTGTGTTAAAAATTCGTACCAGTTAGCCCACTTTTCACAAGTAACAATCTCATTTGCTCACTTAGCCCATCATTCACAACGTTATACCTAATTCCGTTTCTAATGGTCGTAGTGATTTTTTTAATATATATAATGAAAGAGGGACAATTTATCTCTTCGATTATGCATATAACTCAAAATCAATGAAATCGGACTTAAGTAACTCACTTTTCACTACTGACACAGATTCTTATCGTAGGATAATAAACAAATAATGCTGGTACGGCTGACAATCGTATCACACTCCGTTACTTGGCGCTCACATTTCACCTATCCGCGTTACGGTTGCCCAGTTTTATAAGCAAACATTTTTCATAACATGAAAATGTCCGAGCGCAGTGTCGAATTTTGGGAGACATGAAGAGCACCGCACTGTCCATATTTGGTGAACATTTCAAATCTCTAGCTTCCAAGGTTCGAAAATTCCAAACGTGGAAAATGATAAAGTGTTTTCCCTACAATATGTCCTTAACCATGAAGAATTGCATGCTCTCTTCCAGAAATATCGCAGCCAGGATAAGCAGGTTAGGTTAGGTTAAGTATGATGAACACTCTCTTCCTCCCCTTCATCATCACAACTTCTGCAGAAGTGGTTGTGAGGATTTCGGGGTCTCCTGGCGTGCTCCCCAATAGGGCAATGCCCCGTATGTTGCGTATATATTTCCTGTCTAGCGACAGTAATATGGCGGAACGGTATATATGTCCAGTATGAGCCAGATCATCATCATCATCCTTCAATTATCGATGCACAGACGGCAAGAGGGGATTTAATGTTACCGCGGTCTCCTTCAACAATACTTGCAAACGGATTCCGGACCAAATCGTCTGCGCAGCAATTTCCTGCAAAACCATTGTGACCCGGTATCCAGCATAGTGTAATGTTGAAGAAATTACCCATTTCTCTGTGTGCAAAGCGGCACCCTTCGATAGTTCTAGATGTTGTAAATGCTGATTCAAGTGTTCGAATTGCAGCTTGACTATCAGTGTATATAGTGACATCCTTACCAGTGACAACGTGCCTACCTAGCCATAGAAGCGCTTCCGAAATTGCAGTGATTTCTGCTTGGAGGACGCTACAAAAATTAGGGAGGCGAAAAGACACACTGATGTCTAGTTCCTCCGAGTAAATGCCAATGCGTCCGTCTTGGAACTATCAGTGTAGATGGAAAAGGACCTGATGGACTGGGTCGTTCCGCTGCTCCAGCTTTCCCTAGGCGGGATTAAGGTAGAATAGGTGCTACCAAAAAAGTATTTGGGAACAGTGTAGGGCAGGCTGAAATTATGAGGGACCATAATCCAGCGCTCACCACATACCATTTTCACGAAGGTGTAAGGCCGTGTAAGCTGCTGACCGTTGGCCGTAAATGTCCAATGGCAGCAGTCCCAAAACCATACCTAGTCCGAATGAAGGTGTTGTTCGAAGAGCTCCTGTAATCAGACTAGAAGCCAACCTTTGCACTTTAACAAGTGAATTATGATAAGCAGTTGTGCTAAGTGCGGTTCATCACACACTAACGCCATAAAGCAAAATAGGCCACACAATAATTGTATACATCCAATATACAACCTTTGGTTGAAGGCCCCAGGCTTCCCGATAGCTTTCCTGCACGATTTCAGTGCCACCGTAGCTTTGTTCACCCTTTCTTCGATGTTAGGTTTCCATCTTAATTTCTTGTCCAAGATCAGAGAAACCAAGTTGAATGTCGCTTATCTTAGAGAGGTTAAAAGTGGGGATCACACGCCTTCTTGTGAACAGGACTAACTCCGTTTTGGCTGGATTAATCCCTACCACGCTGAGACTTGCCCAGTCTGTTAGGATAGCCAGGGCGTTCTCGAAAAGTCCGCTAAGTATGTCAGAAAAGTTGCCTCTAGCGGCGATAGCATCAGCATAAGCGATGACTTAACATCCGATTCTTTCTAAATTTAAGAGTAATTGATTAATCGCTACGTTCCAAAGTTCCAAAACTTTCCTGAATCTGAATGTATCGGAATGCTTCAGGCAAAAACTTCTCCAGGCCCTGCGCTTAGCTCCTCTTAACTCTTTTTTTAAAGAGCTTAAGGCCTTAGCTTTATTGAAACTTCTTCCATACGTACCTCTTAGCTCGGAGATCTTACAGCTTCACTAAGCTGGTTTTTGCTTGCCCGAATGTGAAACGACTGGGCACGAAGCAGTGGTCGCAGTTTTTATAGCATCAGTGAAGAGGTTTACCATATTGTCCAGATCTTGTCCATTGTCTGGAGTATTTGGGAGGGAACGTAATCCTGCGATCAGAGAGTCTGGCAAAATCTGCCAGTTAGTTCTCCTCCGGTTTAGGATGACTGGAGACGCCTCAGGGCGCGCAGCAAGACTGAACTGTGGATACCGGTGATCGGATAAAGAATGCTCCGCCGACACTCTCCAGTCGTTCATTAAATGCAGGGCATCCTCCAATACCAGAGTGATGTCCAAAACCTCCTGCCTGTTTTTTGTAACGAAAGTAGGCTCGCGTCCTACATTGAAAATTAGAAGATTCGTTCCCAAAAGATATTTAAGTAGTTATTCACCTCGTTCGTTGGTTTCCGAACAGTGATGGCTTATTGATGAGAAAAATCGCATACCTGCGATTGTTGATAGCGTCCTCCAGCTTAACGATTCGCCAATCGTCCATAGGGATTTCTGGATTGCACATTTGAATAATGCTCAGAATTTGATCCTTATCAGCCACACACGAGCACGTGGGCGTGTGGGGATAGTTCGCCTGCCTTGCCAATAGCGAATTTGAACATGGAGGCCGATCTCTGATCCGCGAAACTCATGAGCTTCACGCGACCTTGATACTAGCCTCCATTTTCACAAATTGGAAGGGGTCCCGGAAAAGCTGGCATTGCAGTTATGAATTTAATGGTGAGAATACCCTCGAACATTCTCCACTTGTCAACCGAAATCCCACCATCTGTGTCATTTCGGTCGACAATAGCCAGCTCGAACTACCTTTTCGCCGCGTCGGTGTATGAGATCGCTGGATCGCTAAGCCTAGCGACTTTTTGCCGCTTACTATTTTCTGCCTCATCCTCCGGTGACCGGTGTTGCTTGACGACATATTTGTCAGCGTCAGGAGTATCGGCGGATAAGCAAGGTTAAGCAACTCTTCCACCGCTCTGGAGGTTCTCCTCAGACTCCACTCCATAGCTACATTGAAACTGTGCCTGGAAAGCCACCATTTTATGTGTATTTCGAGTACTCTTCCCTGTTATAGCTTTGCGTGTCAAAGCATTTGCGCTTCAAATGCTGATGATTTTCTGTCAAAGAGAACAAGTGGCGTAGATCGCTTTTCAGAGAGGGAGGGACTCTGTGCTCAGGATTAGTTTTTTAGCAGGGGGAACCATATTAAATTGAGTAGTTTTGAAAAAGTTATTTAAGGAATAGTCACCACCATCTTGTTTCCTTGGTTTTCTATACGGAATACAAAGTTTCTTTAACCGTTTGAGGTCCGCTGACGTGGTGGGCTGTCGCTTCAAGGTTTTGAAATTAAATTGTTTCAATTCTGCTTGTTTAGCTGAGATTCCGAAAGAATAAGTTTATTGTACATCGGCCGAACAACGTGACACTTGGGATCAGATGTTTCATAATCTCCACCTTAATGTTGGTATACATACCTACTTAATCGAAGTTGAACTAGAGACTCATGAATGGTACGCAGGAGCTTAATCCCGACAGACGACAAAGCATCTCAGGAAGGACTGTGAAGTTGAAGTTGAAGTGAAGCATCGCCCAAAATTCAGTACGCTCTAAACTTTAAAAGTTCGATCCTGGAAGGTTGTGGGTGAACTTAAAATTGAAAGTTAGTCCGCAGCACCGAGCACAAATGTTAAGAATCGTTCCCACACTGAAGATGGTTGCCGTAAAAATAGGCCTCAGTGGGTGGTTTGTCTGCAGCATACATTAATGTTCTGCAGAGCGAGGAAGCAGGACGCAAAGACTTTGAGGCCGCGCCTGTGAGTAATGTCAAAAGATGGTCCGGCGAATGAGTGAACGAGGTGATTGTGATTTTAGTAGCCTACATAATAGTACCGTAACAGTAGTAACAGTATTGCCCAAGCAAGTTAGTACAGCATACGCCGTAATGCCGCTCAATTAGAACCCTCTTGTATCTCACAATACTGATTTTCGCTATATAATTTTAAAATGTCTTTGTAAATTCCTTCTGAATTGTTCATGTGACAGTCGCATTTTCTGATACAAAAAAAAGAAACGATTGAAGAAACCTAAATCTCATGTATGCGAAATTTTAAAAATTCTAGCCAGGGCAATAAAAATTACGCAATTGAAAATACTGTAAAAAGGATTAATTCCGAAATACCCTTGTGTGTAGATGGCATTTTGGAGATATTTTTTACGAAATATACCCAATTAATTGCAAAGAACTAAATTTATACATTAAATGCAGTATAAAACAAAATGTGTAGTCAGGTAGATCAATACCCTTGATCCCTCTTCCCCCTTATCTACGCCACTGAGGAGAAAATTGAGAACTATAGGGTTCCCTGTTTAGTATCAACAGAATCTTGCCTTCCCAAAAGGCTCCCTCGTGACATATTATTCTTTCTTCGAATCGGCGTGAAGGGGAAGGGGGATTTTATGGCTGAGTAATTGCCTGAAAACCGAATTCCGCATAGGTATATGTGTACAGCATTGGGTCTTCTGGAATCTGATCACCTTATCTCAGAATGCATAGGTACTTAGATGTTCAATATGAACCCAGTGGGGATTTAGACCGAGGGATTCTAATATGGGGAAATTTATTTGCGTACACGTGAAGTCATAATATTCCTCTCAATACACATTCCATATATGTACATATATTTGACCTACTTTGTCATTGACCCCTCATGTAATTGTCACGGACCTCCCCATACATTGCAATAAATTTATTGTTCTGCAACATAGACGCTTGATTAAGACGTTGAATAACCACAATTACATATTCTCCGCCATGATTGAAATAAATATTTGTAGTCGATTGATGAAGTGTGATACGTTTTGCCGCCATACTGAAAAATAGATTAACTTGATTGTTGATTACTCTATCGAGTAAATTGGAGATCCAGCTCGAATACACATAATATAGAGCTGGCGCGTCTAATGTAAACATTCATGGAAAATTTCACACTAATTGTTTGGTTAACACTTTGCACAAAATTTACGGAATTGTTTTCTTCGTAATGAATTCATATCATCATCATCCCCATCAATGCGGCAATGCTGCCGCACTATTATGAGGGGCATCCAAAGCCATAATATGTCGTCCCACGGTCCCGTATTCGTTCATGCCAGCCTGAATGTCTGTATGTTTACGTAGGATATTATTGAAGCAATATCGAGAAGCAAATGGAATGTTTATTATTGTTTAGAACATAAGAGTGTGTAGATTGGATACGTTCTTGATTGAATCAATTATTGATGGAAAACAATAAAACTCGAGGAAAATTCAGATCAGTTTCTCGGGTGGAGCACGGCGATAAAGTTTGTTTGAACTGAACGAATTTTCTGGAGTTTTTACATATATACAAAAATTTGTTCAAATGAAGAAGCTGTTTTGTTTTTTTGTTGAAAAAAAATTTTCGAACAACAATTTTGTAAAAGTATCGCATTATGGCCTCTAAATTGATATCGTACTCCATCTAAAAAAGTTGTTTTTATACCCATCACTCTACGAGTGTCAGGGTATATTAACATCCCTGCCCTGCCCTCCGGCCATCCATTACAAAACCAACCCCCTATATTAGGTTGCTATAACAAAAACCGTCTTATTTGTGCACCAATTCAAACCAGATTTTATATAAACATGTTTCTATTGACTAAAAAAAACAAAACACATAATTAAAATAAATAAATAAATGTAAAAATGGATGGAATAGGGCCATGGAGTAATGGTGCCCCAACCACCTAACTCCCCAAATTAGGTTCTTCTAAGAGTAGTTTTTTGCATCAGTTCAAACCAAACCTTATATCAATAGAGAGATTTAGCATGTCGTAGGAAATAGTATGACATAGTTTGACATTCCATGTAAAAATTCGCTTGCTTACCGTATACGAAACGGAATATCATAATTTTGCATGTCCTAAGTAGGCATGGTTCTATGATCACGACAAATAATTTCGCCAATTTCGACTGTTTATAGAATATCAAATATATTGAAATACACCTATGCCTACTTGGGACATGCAAAATTATTATATACTGTATCCTATACGGCAAGCGAATTTTTACATGGAATGTCAAACTATGTCGTACTATGTCCTACGACATGCTAAAACTCTCTAATGTGTCTTCACGGAAACTACAAAAAATATTTAAAAACATAAGCAATATAATCGTACTATACTATGGCGCAGAGACTTCTCCCCATCCCACCAAAAAAAGTTTTCGAAACTACACACAAATATTCTTTTATCGAGGTAACGAAACTTTTGTGGAAACGGAAGTAAAAAAGAATGGGCACAGGAGGTTGAAATACGCCGGAACAAAACTTTTAGCCCGAAGAGAGTAAAGGGTATCCAAATTTCGGCTGCGCCCGAACCTTGGTCTCGTTTTTTTTACGGATGTAGTTTTTTGAAAACCACAAAAAATAACTTTAGGGGTATCTATATGATTTTCGGTCTGGGTGTTAGGAACGACAATGGTGAGTTGTTCGTAGAGTTCTGTAACTCTCGTCAACTTATCATTGGCGGCACCCTGTTCAAACACAAACCTGGATATCTCCAGATGGCCGAACTGAGAATCAGATTGACCATATAGCCATCTCCAAAACATGGAGAAATTGTCTCATGGACGTCAGGGCTGAGCGTGGTGCTGATGTCGGCAGCAATCACCAACTTGTCATCGCAAAAATTAGCTTGCGGACCGCTGCTATTCGTCGCACACAAAACGTGCGTGAATCGCCACGATTCAATGTGCAAAAACTTAAAGATCCATCAACAATACGTGCACAGTTTCTACCGCATTGCACGAGATAGCTAATGCACAAACGCCAGATACTCCTTCATCAATTGATGATAGATTGTGAAGGACGCTTTTATATCGTGTGGCGAAACATTTGTGGGCAGACTTCAGCGAGGTACATGGTCTCTGATAACTGCACGGAAGAGAATTAAAGAGGAATTGAACTCGGCTACTGACACTACAGTCAAGCAACAACTGAGCACCGAGTACAATTCTCTTCAAAAAAGAGTGCAGAGAAGCGTAAGACGTGATAAACGCAACAACATCAACGCGTTAGCGGTAGAGGCAGAAGATGCGGCTTACCGTGGTGACAGTGGGACCCTTTACAAGCTCATTAAGCCATTGACTGGCAACTCTATTACCCATTAGCATCCTGTAAAAGATAAAGCCGGGTCTCTGCTAGTCACAGACGAACAACAACTGCGCCGTTGGAGAGAGCATTTCATGGAGGTAATTAACATTAACTTCAACCCTTCAAGCCCACCTCCACCGGAAGCAGCAAGTCTTCCGCAAATGGCCAGAATTAATACCGGTTTACCATCCAAACTGGAAATAATTCAGGCCCTTAAATCATTGGAAGCTGGTAAAGCCCCGGGGGCAGACGGTATCCCCATGGAACTTTTGAAAGCGGATATCAACGCTACAGCGGATATTCTTCTACCCCTGATCCAAGAGTGTTGGACAACCGAGACTCTCCCTCAAGAATGGATGAAGGGCGTCATTGTTAAAATCCCTAAGAAAGGAAATCTCAAGGATTGCAATAATTGGCGTGGAATCTGTCTCCTCCCTGCAGTCTCTAAACTGATGGCCAAAATAATCTTGGACCGGATCAAGACAACGATCGACCGCACTCTGAACAATGAACAAGCTGGTTTTCGTGAGGGTTTTTCATGTAGCGATCATATCAACACCCTCCGAATTATAATTGAACAATCCGCTGAATGGAGATCCCCGTTACATCTTATATTAATTGACTTCGAGAAGGCGTTTGACAGCGTTGACCGGGCTTATATCTGGACAGCCTTACGTAGGAGAGGCATACCAGAGAAACTTATTTCCATCATAAAGGAGTCCTATAATGGAGCCCAATGTCATGTCTTGCACAAGGGTCAATTGTCCAGTCCTTTTGAGGTGAATAATGGAGTCAGACAAGGCTGTATTTTATCACCAATGCTGTTCCTTATTACCATCAACGACGTAATCTGCGATTCTCTACGCGACCATAAAAGTAAGGGTAGGGTGGAAGTTATTCGATCACCTTCAGCACCTGGACTACGCCGACGACATTTGCCTTCTCTCAAACACACCAGATCATCTGGCTCAAATGACGCATGCTTTGCATCATGAAAGTCGAAGTGCTGCCTTAAAAATTAATGCCGCTAAGACTAAATACATGAGCTTGTCATCAGGAGGGCAAAACACCATTTCTATCTCCGGACAACCGATAGAAAAAGTCGAGGATTTTACTTACCTTGGAAGCGTAGTGAATGCGGATGGTGGGGCTGATGCCGATGTAGAGTCGCGTATAAATAAAGCCTGAGCAGTATTTTTTAGTTTGACTCCTCTCTGGCAAAACCACAACATCTCCAGAAATACCAAACTCCGGATCTTCGACAGCAATGTAAAATCTGTGCTTTTATATGGGTGTTCCAGGTGGAAGGTGATCAGTAACATTACCACCAAACTGCAAACTTTCGTGAATCAGTGCCTACGACGCATCCTACGAATTCGCTGGCCTGGGGTAATATCGAACGACGACCTCCTTAAAATTACTCGCGAAAATAGGATAGGCATCGACATCAAACGGCGAAAATGGCAGTGGATAGGTCACACACTTCGAAAAGAGCCAAAAAACATTGCAAAACAGGCTCTAGATTGGAATCCTCAGGGAACCAATCCTAGCCGTCGTGTGGGACGACCCAAAAATACATGATCGTGGGACCAGCTAAAGGCGATGGCTGCTAATAGGCAGAGGTGGAAAAGAGGCGTATTCAATGCCTTATGCCCCACTAGGGGTTAAAAGGAACCGGAGAGAGAGAGAGATATGATTTTCGAGAAGGACACATTAGTATTGATTCGTAAAACGATGATTAGCCAGAAAGATTTTTAATGGAACGACTTGTTTGATGCCCTGGAGTTTTGATGGATGGTGTTTTCAATGCAAGGAAGAAGACGAATTAAGAGCAGCATATAACTAAAATAAATTCTCTCGTTGCCATTGTATTGTGTGGAGAGGGGGGGGAATGAGTGAGCCCGAAGGAGAATTCGCAGCACTGAAGCCAGTGGGCTTATTGTACTATAATATGTCATTGTATTGGAGCAAGTCAAGATTTTCTTAGAAAGTGGGGTATGTAATTTAAATCTACAACTAAAAGTAAAGGTTTTCCCGTCGGTTTAAATTGTCGTCCGCAAGAATATTGCTAGGCAAATTTTAAATTTTTTTATTGAAAATGGTCTTGTTGTCCTTTTTGAGATAAATGGCACATGTACGTGTTTTGACTTTTACTCCTCGTTACATCCAAACCGCATACGATTTGTGCTTTTTGATCGTTGCTCATTACTATTTGTCCCCTGGACTAGACAGCATATTGTGCTTGAGATTTGAAAGATACAGGTCATTTGTGACTTTTTTTCTTAAAAATAGGACACTCATTCTTCACATGGCCCTTACGGGGAATGCTGTCACCAAATTTATCCTTTTCAGTTAGAATGATGTTAAATTCCGTTAACTTTCCAAAAATATCCTTTATTATACCGTTAAATACTAAACTAAAAGGTTCCATTTAAACCTCGCCATGAAAGACAGAAAATATTGGATCCTTGTAGAAATAAAACCTGAGGGTCTCATTAAGAGAAAGACACTCTCACGTAGGTTTTCGAAAATCCCTAAACTACGAATATTTTATTCTTCCATACTACAGACTCAGCAACACTTAGGGCTGGATTTAGCATCTAAGTAGCCAAATTACCGGCCTCCGCCACACATGGTAGGCAAAATATTATCCGGGCTATAATGATTATGAAAATTTTCTAATTTTACACAGCCCGTTATAAGAAAAAATTAAAAGCTTTTTTAGCCTTTATCTGAAATATTTTAACTAGGACAGAAGCACGACTGGATCCTATAAAATACGTTTAAACAATTTTTAATTTTTTTTCAATTTTGATGTAGAACAATGTGTTTAGAAGATGAGTAATTTAGGCGGTGTAGTCGAAAAATCAGGAGCTCGAGGCCAATTAATCGTGTATTAAAAACAAGTCCAACATTTAATGTAGGTTCACGAGTTAGTTAATTGGTACGTCCAAAGCTATCAAGGCCTCCTAAAAAAATGGACCCTGAAGCATATACAATAGAATCCCTATAATCCGGCAATCGTTTTGCAGTTTCATGTCGGATTAGCAAGATTGGCAGATTGAAGATTGCTCGGATCAACCTCTTATCGTCCGACATTTCATGGAGATTATCCATTCGGCAGTATTTAGGAGATTTAAATTACTTAGTTTAGTTGATGATTTTGCACAGTTTTAAGTACACAGAGCAAAAACAATTCTCCCAGGTACTCTTTAACTATAGGCAGATTTCCTGGTTGAGAATATTGTGTTTCTCTTTACATACTTTATGGACATTTTTTTATAGATTTTCCGATTTTCTTAGTCTTTGAGAAACTTTCGATTGGACACTCGAATCAATCGTTTAAAAAAAATTAGGGGAAGCTAGAACCCTAATAGGTTTGATTTTTGCGTATTCCGCGCAGAGGCCGATAATTTAATACAACTGCGCTTGAGTTCAGTTCATCGTTAACGATTCTAACAACAGCATCATTGTAAAAAAGGGCAACGGGTTTTTTGGTACATTTAGGTAAACTGATACAGTTACACTTCATTAAAATTGGAAGGAGTCAGATAGGAGGTTTATAGAGCTCCCGCAGAAACCACATAACCAAAAATCTAGTTTCATGAATTATTAAGGAACGGACTTAATCGGAACAGAAGTCATATGGTCATCGAAGAAAATATAAGCCCATAAGAAAGTGAAGGGTATATAAATTTCGAATGCACCCGAAATTAGCCTCGTTTTAATATAAAAGTAAAAGTAAAGTGAGGTTTTCCTAATTTTTGACATCTAGACGTCAAAAGAAATATCCCGTAAAAAAACCAACATGCTGAAGCAACTTTTGCCAACCTTCGAGATTTGACAGTTCAAAGTACCGTTATGATATATTATTTGAAATTAACATACGCGTCTTTATCCCAAATATAGCGAAGTCGGTCAAAGGAGAATGTGTTACTCAAGTTGGTGATACTTAAGGGGCCACAATGGTTATCCAAAATGGGTTCTATACAAAATCCACAAAGTCAAAATCCACAAGTCAAAATCCAAAAGTCATAATCCATAAAGACAAAATCCATAAAGTCAAAATCCACAAAGTCAAAATCCATGAAGACAAAATCCATAAATCTTTGTATGAAGAGAGCCATAATGCTTATTGCGTGGGCTCCGATTCGGTGATGTCAGTGCGGGTTTTGTTTTTCTTTACAAAAATAATCATGAAATGGTCCAAAACGTTAATTTCCAGTTGCGGAGCTTGAGAAAGTTCAGCGTTTTTTAAAGTTAAAAACCAGAGGTGGCGGTGATGGTGAGATTGGAATTTTCTTTTCCCGGAAGGTGATTAAGATTTTTCTACTGTATATTTTTAGCGTTTGATCAATGATCAGAAAAAAATCGGGTCCGGACACTTGGAATATTAGTTTTATACTTAAATACCACCAATTTTGCCAAACAAAAAACAAACGATTCAAAACATGTAGTCATTCCATGCAGAACAGGGGGAACTAAATATTGAAATTTTTTTGGCTATAAAAAACACAGAATTTTTCCAAGGAACCTTTTAAGAAAAAACCTAAACTTATAGATGGATTTTCAGAAAATTCGCTTATCTAGACAATTACCAAACCTCGGAGCATATGCGCTCTACTCTAGACACGGAGAAGGATGCACCCGGAGCATATGCGCTTTAGCTGTCTTTACCTGAAGCGCTTATGGTCCAGGTGCATTCCTTCCGTGTCATCGGCTAAATCGTATATCCAGTGGCGTATTTACAGGGGGGGCACAGGGGGCACGTGCCCCCCCTGTGAGCACATCAAACTTTTTTCACACCATACTAAAAATTGGAGTACCAAATGTTCCCTTTTTATTTTGAGCGTTTCTATTACTAAACTTTGTAAATCTTTTTCGAAACATTATCATCACACCATCTTCTCAATTCGCCAGATCTCCTCGTTGATGAACCCTTTCCGTTTTTCAAACGGGTTGAGTTTATTTTCATAGACGCATGGTTTCAAGAACAAGAACTCTCAGAGAATAAGTATGTACAAGCTATGATTATGTCGAGGCAACGAGGTGGTCATTAAAAGTTGCTCAATCTCGACATGAATCTGTTCGGAAACAAGGACTTCTATTGAAAGTCTCGTCATGTCTGAAGTGACCCCATCTTATGTTGATATAAGTTGAGGAGATGTTGCGGTATCGATGTCTTGGAAGCCGCTGAATTGATAAATACTTGAAACAATCGGTCTGATTTTTCGATTGGGCTTGTGTATTTTAATTTGGCCGTAAATTCGTGTTGGGCTGCTGTAAAGGTCTTTAAACCAGATGCTTCTCTTTCTGTTAAAATGCTAAAAATTGAAGTGTTTTGGTGGGAAAGCATTTTTAGCATTCATTTTCGAATTCCTACGGTTCGGTGTCTGTGGTGCCCTGCCTGGGGTACTTTCTTCAATGCTTCAATTTTCACGAAGTAAACACGATCGTAGCCATTCCTTCTCATTTCTATTTCGCAATTGATTTGTTAAAGCATGTTGCTTCTCTTACCATCTAGGACTCGTTTCAAAAGGTATTGCAGATACTATAGATTTGCAGCTAGTGTAGTACATATGGAAATAACAAAGAATCATACCTTCCTGCTTACTTTTGTTGCTTCATTTTAATTAATCGATTGATCACTTCCTGGCTCTATGCCACGGATAGTTCCTACACGGCTGAAAATTTTGGTGTAATTTTCATAAAAAAATATATTCATACATTTCCATATAAAAACTTTACCAAAAGTATAATTGAACTATATTAAAAGTATAAGTATTCTTGATAAAAATTTTACTCTTCAATAGTATAAAATTGATAAGCAAATTTATACAAACCGCTCGAAAAAATAAAAATTGTAATACGAGTGCAGTCGGCTTCGAATCCACAATTCTGTGATTTGTAGGCAAGCGCGCTGTTCACTGAACCAGACAGACTACAAATCAATAGATATTTAGGTTGAATGGGTTTCTTGCGTTGATAGTGTAGATTTGATAGCATAGTAGGATTGATTCTACCTTTTATGTTATAACAACATTCAATGCAATTTATTCTATCCCGAACGGTGTAAAATGTATAATATTAAAAGGGTATTTGGATAGTTTTATTCTGTAGCGGTTATAATTAATATCATTTTTGAATAAACTTAAATTATAAGTTGAAAAGAGTCAAATTTAATTCAAGTTTTGGAATAGATAGGAGTTATACTATTTTATTTATAAAATTTACTCCCGCTTTACACCAAAATTTACAACCGTGTAGTATTCTGGATTGTACTTGTAAACTATTATTCGGCACTTGTTACGATTTCACGGAATCTGTTACTAGATTTTTGACAAAACATACAAAAGCCTCTTTTTCAGTAAATCCTAATTTTTCATTCAAATCCGCTTAAACTTGCCATGGAATTCAAGACCACAATGTCAGCCAAAATTTGATGTATCAGCTTTTCATCTGTGTTTCTTTTAAAAGTAAGCAGAACCACTTTTTGGCGGAATTTGGCCGAAATTTGGCAGAATTTTGGACGATGTATAAAAATTATCTTCCAAAGAAAAGTTTTCCGTCTGGAATCCGTTTTGTCATATGGAAACAGTCTCTTTGGTCATTGCATTAATTCCATAGCCAATTAAGTACATATTCGTAAAATTCCTTTTCGGCTTCAGGCTCCTTCAAACTACACTACGCAAACTTTTTTTTATGCCCTCCGTATTTTGGTTCAGGAAAAGACAAAAGCAGTTAATGAGTGTTATTCTAAGATCTGTCAGGAAAACTCAAGGAGACCTTGAGTCAAGGATGCCGAAATTAAAATAAATGTCATTTTCCATATACTTTTTCATAGAAATCACTTAGTCTTCCCAATGTTTTTCCTATGTATCTGCTGTCGGGTATCCCCACACCAAAACTTTATGTAACAAATTAGCCCCGTACTCTGTGCCCCCCCTTTGAGAATTTTCTAAATACGCCACTGCGTATATCCTACGGATAAATCCTTTTCCGTGTCTCCAGGTAATGCGCATATGCTCCGGGATTTGGTAATTGTCTAGTTAACATACATAAATATTCTCAATAGTCAATTGTGATAAGCAAACTGATGCAAATTCTTGCTTCCACTATGAATATGAATTTTATGTATTTTGACTGTGTGGAATTTGAATTATGGATTTCTTTTTTTGGACTTTGACTTTGTGAATTATGACTTATGGATTTTGTCTTTGTGAATTTTGTCTTTGTGGATTTTGACTTTGTGGATTTTTATTTTTTTTTTGATTTTGTATTTTTGGATTTTGTATAGAACCCATCCAAAATATCTTAAGCTGGTTGGTTGGTCCTATTGGAACAGCCAGGGTTGACAGGGACTCGATTCGGTTCCAACAGGCTACTATTACTATGTGGTTGAAAACTGTTGCTAGTGTTCAAGAGAAAACAACAGCTAGGTTTATCTGTATAAGTAGAAAAAGTTTACGTTTTTATCGGAAACAGGCTAACTTTCATTATCATTTCATTTAGTTAAAAAGGAAAATTATAATCGATACTAACCTTCTGAGAGCCTTTTGAAGTCCATGTAACTAAAATTTAGGTGATCCAAGAAGAACTTTGTAGTCTGGCTGGTCTAGCGGTTAGTGCGCGCACCTTCGGTGCACAGGGTCATTAGTTCGATTCTCACCGTGGATCATGGTGTTTTTCGAACTCACGAGCTTGTAACGGACTATGATCTCACTCAGATGTTAAACGAGTACCCATTTATGGGGATAAATAACACTGCTGAGCGTGATGCTGATCTAATTACCTCAACAAAAAGCAGATAAGATCTGGGAAATAGGATGTCACTAACACATCCTGCGGCCTTATTCCAATGCTGGATTGTCGCGCCTGTTATTTATTTAACCCTTTCGAACCTAAAAAAAATCTAGCAGATTTAGAAAGGCTTTATTAATGGAATCATCTTTGGGATATGTCTTAGACATAGGGAGGTACAAAATTGTAGCCCCAACTCCTCTAGGGGGGGGGGGGGGGGGGCTGTGGGGGTCGGGACACCTATGTCCCGTCCGGTTTTTTAGATGGAACATATATGTTCCGATGTTCCAACGTCATAATTACCGTGAAAATAGTCCCAGGACGCATAAATCTCTATCACATGCTCTAATATTTCGTATTCTGTTAGTTTCCGCTAGATACTTCGAAGGACACCTTAGGAAAAGATTTTTTATTATAATTTAATTTGAAAATGAGAAGTATTCCTAAACACTGAGTGGGACATATTAGTACCACCAAAGGAACCCGATGGGACACATAGCGCACACCTAGAAGAACAGTGTCACAACTCAAAAAACGGCAAATTTGAGTTAGGTATGCTAGAGTGTGAATATTTATGGTATCTACATACATAAATACATGTGGCAGAGTGTAACAAGTCGCACTCCAAAACTGACCCCTAGAGGTCACCTTGTTGATATTCACTTCACAATTAAGAAAATAGTAATTAAAAGTATGTTTTTTGCTTCTCCTGAAAATTTGCATTTTTTGAGTTGTGACAGTGTTCTTTTAGGTGTGCGATAGGTCCCGAAAACGAAAATACACAAAAAGCATATATGTAAAGAATAAATAATAAACTTACATAATTACTACAACATTGTCATGTGAATATACTTTTTCTCCTATAAAAATTGTGCCTATACTGATTTTTGACCGAAATAACACCGTATTTCTGAATATGATGAACGTCAGGTGCGAGAGCTTGCACTTTGAAACGAGAACTGTGCAAATTGGGTATCAAACTGCGGGACAAACGTATTTTTGTATAATTATCTAAACGTTAAAATACCAGAAGGGACGCCTTTAAACCACATTTAATGGACAATTTTTCTTTCAGATAAAACCAAACTTTCGCCGGGACATATGCGTCCCAATAGGTCCGAAAGGGTTAAGAAGAACTTTGTTGAGTTTTGCTTGCTCAAGATGAGCTCCCAATGTATATTTCAAGAAAGCGCTCAACTAAGTCAACTGTTGAGCTTTGATTTGGCAACGGTAATTTTTGAATTTATTAATCTCAAGTCTATATTTTTTTTTTTCAAAAATCCTTTTAATATCGATTTTGTCCGTAAATAACTCGAGAACGGCCTAAACAATCTAACTATCCCCTTTTTCGGAGATGTGGGTACTCAAATCAAAGGGATTCGCGAGTACATGTCATCTTTTTTTTTTCCGGTTTCGAATAACGGTAACAGATTAATATGTATAGTTAAAGTATACGTTACGCTACCCCCTTCGGTTTTAGGTACGGAAATGAAACTGAAATACGGTAAATACTAAGCATGTTAATTTTTGCTAAGAAAACGTAAATAACAGTAAATTTGTGAAATTTCAGTTTTTGCATGTGTAGCCTCTTTAGTTCTGTAAAATTGAAAATGTTCATGAAGATTTTTGGGAAATTATGCTAGGAGAATGTTTGCGAGTTTTTATTGTAACAGGTTTCTTCAAACCATCGATTCACAATGCCAAGCTAGCGTCTATTCACCTGTTTACTGAATCTTTCCTGATCGGCTAACGCCATGCATTCTCAAAGTGGTCCCTACGAACCCCTTGGGGTTCGCGAAGCCGTGCTGAGGGTCCGCGGGAGGTGTGAAAAAAAATTGGGGGTCCGTGAAGCCGATTAGGGGATCCGCGAAAGATTTCGATAAAATAAAATATTTATTAACCATTTGTATTCTATTTGAAAATATTTTTTTTAGACACATAGTGTCTATGTATTTCATTGATAACTGAATTCCAGAAAAAAATGCACCAAAAATTTAAGCTGCGAAAATACGTGGGTTACTACAAAAGTTACTAGGAAACAAATGAAATCGATTTTTTTTTTCAAAAATTTTCGAAGCACACGACAGTGGTTTTGAAACACACTTTCATCATGTGACAGAAGAAAACTATGACCCGTGTATAGTTTCACTCAGAGGTAGGGCAGCTGAAACTGGAAATGGCAAAATTGTTTGTCCCTGCCAACGTAAACCGCGTTCCTAAAACCCCTCTCGAAATATTTTTCTACGTTCGCCCCTGCTAAATTGTAATAGTAACAAATTGATTAGTTGTTGGTACCAGTTAAAAAGTGAATAATTTTTAAAATGCTTACACTACACTGCGAAGTGTATAAATCACTTCTAAGGAAATTGTTGAGAAAACTAATTTTTGTGTCTTTGGAACATTTAATTATGTGTATGAACAAATTTGCAATATATCCTGCATACAATTCAAATGTAGCCGAATCAAAAGTAAAAATTTTTACCATATATTGCAACTGTTTTTAGGGTGCATTGATTCTTACCTGATTTTTCCAGGCCCCAACCAGGAAATATATTTCAAAACATAGAAAAAACACAGTTCATTTTGCTCACCAAGAAAAATATATCAACCTTTAATTCTTAAAAAAAAAACATTTCTTCTTAAATCATATCAGATCCAATTTTCAAACAATAAAATTAAACGTAAAAAAACTTTAAATAGTAACATCTATCCGAAATTAGTTTAATTTTGTTCTCCGTTCATGGAAAGAACATGAAATGGAATAAGACACGAAATTCACCATTTTACTGTAAACTGAATCTTCGGAAAAATTACGTAAACTGAACCGAATTCCTCTGTAGCCGGATCGAGCCCCGCTTTCCTTTCGTCTGGATTATCGAGTACGCACTTTCAGTGGCGTAGGTAGCTTTTCGGAGAGGAGGGTGATCATTTTGCAAGATTTCTTGCAAATGTTCCATTTCAGAATAACAATTTCTGGATTTATTACACTTCAAATTAGCAGTTTTTTTTAGTTAAACACTGAGTCCTGAAAATATTGTATCGATAATTTTGTTTTTTTTTTTTTACTACGTGAGTGAATCCGCAGTATTCCAATTTTCGTACAAATTTTTGCTACACTGATTGGAGTATCAGAGCTAAAAACTCGACTAGTGGAATGGCTAACAACCGTATCACACTTCGAATTCAGCTGTCTTTGAATCGTTGTTGATTACACACGGTAGTCGTCAACGCACCATACTCCACTAAGAGTTAGGGTAAAACAATATATATTGGCTATAAATTGCGAGGCCCTAAAGAAATTATCTCCTTGAGTTTCGCCTTAAATCAAAGATGTATCGACTCGTAAATATAAGTTATTTCAATGAAAAACTCCTGGAAATGACATTTAATTTTCTGAATTTCGGAATCCTTGACTAAAAGTCTCCTTGAGTTAAGGTATGTTTATAAATACGGGCCTTTAGGCTTCGGAATTTTAAAACTTACAAAAATTTTTTCGTTTGGATTGTTTGCATTTTTAAATTTTTGGATATCTTTGCGAAGCTCCTGAGAGATCTTCACAGAACCCTAGGGTACCGCGAAACTCCGTTTGTTTGTTTGTTAATTTGTTTTCGAATTACTGCCTGCATTAAGACTATATATCTTTCAATTTTGGAAATTTCAAAATTTTTTACAGAAGATTTAGCTAAAAAAAATAATCCTGGTTATAGCTTTGAGAATTAGTTTTTCGTATTAAATTCAATAAAATTGCGAACAACTAGAGAAAGTCAATACTTGCTTTGCCCTGCTATATACGATAAAACCCTATCGTCAAATTTTAAATTTTTTAGATTAGTGCAGTAGCGCTTGCCTGTGCGAAACTCCAGATCGAATGTGAAAAAGCAGACGAACGTGAAGCCATGTCCTGTAGTTTTCTATTCTATCGATACGCTTCTCAATTGAAATTTGATAAAATGCTAGCTAAATTTGCTATTGCAGTTCTGAAAATGGGTTCACGTTTGAAACATTACACATGGTTAATAATTCCAGCAAAAAGTTTACTTTTGCATAGTTTTACATACCTCAAGTAATAAAAAAAGTGTAACCGAAGAGGGGGATTGATCCCCTTAATTCCCCCCTTTATCTACGCTACTGCGCACTTTAGTTGGAACACCATGTGCTGTAGTTTTCTATTCTATCGATACGCTTCTCAATTGAAATTTGAGAAAATGCTAGCTAAATTTGCTCTTGCAGTTCTGAAAATGGTTTCACGTTTGAAACATTACACACATTGAACAATTCCAGCAAAAAGTTTACTTTTGCATTGTTTTACATGCCTAAAGTAATAAAAAAAAGTGTAACCGAAAAGGGGGATTGATCCCTTTAATCCCCCCCTTATCTACGCCACTGCGCACTTTAGTTGGAACACATAATAAAATACGAGTATTATAATTATGTAGATATCAAACCATCGAAAACAATACACAGTTGCTCCAAATTCCACATATTCAGCAGCTCTTTCACCACACTTGTCGAAGTATGAACTTTCATCACGTTAAAATACAAGTTTAAAAAAATGCTCTTTACACTCTGAGCACTGATCAACCAAACTGCACCTGATGAACGTTTTGCAACTATGTAATATGAGGTACGTCTATTCTTCCGGAATATACCTGGAGGGATGTGCATTACCGTTATTTACAGATAAGGCTTAAACGAATAGCGTCGAGGCAACAACTTTTGGAGTAGAGAAAACTACTTGTTCTACATTTTTGTAGGTAGTATTCACTGTAGAAATACTTAATAACTAGCAAAATATATTTAGTACCTACACTAAAAAAAGTATTTATTACATTTTTTCATGTAAACTACTATTTTGGTTCATGTGCAAAAATGCAAATATATGCTTTGAAAATAACAAATCCCCTTTCGGGGAGGCAAAAAGATTCGCCCGGTTTCGACTGGCGGTACACGGCTCTTCTCATCAGATGCCATCTCAGTAGAGCCGTGTACCGCCACGAATGGCATGACCGGGAATGAGCAGGCAGATTCAGATTCATAGATTCTTTATTTTATAATATCGAATGTCTACATCTGCTTAAACATGACTTAAATTTAACAATTTATCTTAACTTAATTTCAAACAGGCGACTATATATATTTGGTCTGCCAGATACATATGCAATACACGAGATTTTTATCGTTTTTGAATATAACTTACTTACTAACTTACAAACTAACTTAATTTGAATATAACTTACTTACTAACTTACAAACTAACTTAATTTAAGAAAAATTACAATACATTCTTACATAGCTAATTCTTATCCTCTCGAATGGGTCGGGTATCCTGAGTAGTCGTAAAGTGACTCGAAAAACTCATCGTGTTGATTGTTGATGATGGCTGCAGGTTGAATGTAATTCGATATCGCGTTAATATTCTCGTCGTCGCAAATTCGTCGTATCAGCTGGTTGTTGTGATCCTTGGCATGGGAGTAGAAGCGTTTTGTCAGCGAGACAATTCGCTTTCTTAGCGGCGTCATTCGTGTTCGATGGTACACTACTTCGTTTCTGATGTACCGTTTTCGACGCCAGTCGTAGAATCGACCAACGCAATAGCGCAAGATGCGTCGTTCGAACACCTCGAGGGAGTTCAGCGCTGTTTTTGTGCATGTTAACCAAGTGGGTGCTCCATAGGTGAGAATCGGTCGTATAAGTGTCTTATAACAAATGGTCTTAACTCTACAAGAAAGTCCTAGTGGTTTCCTAATAAGTGGTGCAATTAATTTGAAGGCATATTGCGCTTTATTAACTATCGTTTTTACATGGGGATTGAACCTAAGAAACTCATGAAAGTTTACACCTAAATACTTTAATTGCTCTTTTGGAGTGACAATTTCCCTACCGATTTTAATTTTTACACTACCTGCCCTAAAACGAATTGATTTTGAAAAAGAATATTTCGAAGGATTCCTGAAAACTACTACTTGGGTCTTTGCCGCATTGACGGTGATACCCCATTTTCTATAATATTTAGACAGATTGACAAGAAATTTATTTAGGTCTTTTGCAGACTTGAGAGGACTGGGACTGGGGGCATATAAGAGAGTATCGTCTGCATATTGAATTATCCTAACTCGAGAGTTTCTTGGAGGAGTGGGAACATCGGCTGTAAAAATGTTGTAGAGAATTGGCCCTGTAACTGAACCCTGAGGAACACCAGATGTGACAGCACTAGAACTGGATGATGCACCACTAATTTTAACATAAAATTTTCTATTTTGAAGGAAACTGAATGCAATCTTAATTATGTGAGATGGGAAATTGAAAGAAATTAGTTTTGAAATTAAGCCTGTAATCCAAACTGAGTCGAAAGCCTTCTCAAGATCTAAGGCGCAAACTACAGTAGGGATATTTCCATTATTAAAATTTTTAACTAAAGAATGATGGAAGAATGAAAGAGCATGTTGAGTTCCATGTTTGGCCCTAAAGCCGAATTGATGATCAGGGATTAAATTGTGGTCCTCACAGAATAATTTCAATTTTGAAGCCCAAAATTTTTCGAAAAGTTTACCTAGATTGGAGAGAAGAGAAACTGGTCTATAGTTAGATGGGTCTTTGCGATCGCCTTTCTTGTGAATGGGAACAATCTTAGCTGTTTTCCACGCATCTGGGAAGTATCCCAAATTATACGCATTGTTATAAATAATGACGAGAATATTTAGGCAACGGTTAGGAAGTTTGTGAATCATTTGATTCGAAATATCATCTGGGCCGCATGACTTTTTCCCATTTGTCCTGCGTATCAACTCAAAAAGATGCCCTAAAGTCAAGAATGTGTCAGAATCGGTTGGTCTATTGGCGCAATTTTCTGGGGAGAAGAAAGTAATAGGCCTATCAACAGAATATAAATAATTATTAACAGTTCGTGTAGTACTGGCAACAAAGGATGGACTGGAATTAATAACTGTATTAAGTTGCGGTGAAAAATTAGCAGCGAAAATTTGGGCTTTCTCAGAGTCGTCTTGAATAAATCGATTTTCAATTTTAAGAACAATATTTTGAAATCCTATACCAGAGATGCTCTTGACTTCACGAAACATATCCGACCCAGGCTTGATTTTAGCAAGGCGTTGAGTCAATTGTTTGTTTCTGAAATTCGAGACCATCTCTGATATAAGAATGCTCAGACAGTTAATCTTGGATCGAAGAATTAAATAATTTCGTGAAGTTTGGTTCCCGTTTCTATGGAAAATTCTTTTTAGCATATTGCGCCAAGTTTTCCTAACTTTAAAATGCTTTATAATATCTGGGGGAAGGGTATTATGTTTGGCTTTGCCTATTTCTATCAGACGTGAATGATTTCCTGCCACCTCGTTTATTGTAGAGGTAAGTGAAGAGATAGCGTCATCTACTTCGAGTTTAGATAAGTTACGATCTGCGGGAATTTGAATTTGCCTTGCTGCTAAATTGAGATCACTTGAAAAAGAATTCCAATCAGTATTGGCGAAGTTCCTAATAAAGACGGGAGTGGTTGCAACAAAATTAGTTTGGATTTGAAAAATTAACGAAAGTTTAACAGCAAAGTGATCAGAGATGCCTGGAAGGGTGGCGCAATTGGAGGATTCAACATTATCTTTCAATTCATCCGAAATTAAGAAGAAATCAAGAACTGAGGAGCTATCTGGTCTTGTGGGTGAAAAAGGAGATAAAGGTTGAAAAAGGTCGTCCGGAGAATTGAGACTAAGCCATTCTCGAAGATATGTGCCTGTGTTGTTTTCAGAGCTGTCACCCCAAAGAGCGTGCCTAGCATTGAAATCACCGCCTATTATTATATATGGAAAATCGGTGTATAAGTCTGAAAGAATATTTAGGTCAGCTAATAATGAATCTTTTCTAGGGGTTCCTCTTATGTAGAAACATATAATTAAAACTTGAAAATTATTCTCAGTTTTGCAAATGATCGCCGTTGCGGAACAGTTGGCCATTTCTGGCAATTCAAAGGTTTCATATTTAATGTTCTTTCTTACTGCAATTGCAGTGCCTGCATTACTGTCATTCTTGATGAAATTATACCCAGAAAAAGAGGGTGGCTTGTACCGTGCACTGAGATGAGTCTCATTTATTAAGAAAAAATCATCATTAATAGAATCCATTAGTATTTGGGCGGAGGCCCTTTTGGCTGAAGATCTTAAAGAACAAGCGTTAAATGTAGTGATGTTTACTTCGATAATGAAAGAACGAATTTAAGGGCTGCGATCTGTTTTTCTTCATTCGAAGATGCATTTAAGCTGGCTGAAATCAAGTTTTTCAAAGGATCATCAGCTGGAGAATTACATTTAGCAGTACTCTTTGCAGCTTGGGCGTACGAAATTGACGGGTTACGTAGTGAGTTGCTCACTGAATCAATGGCTTTTTTAGTCTCTACTTTTTTAGTGTTCCTTTTGTTTTTTGCTTCTTTTGAATGCAGAATCATGGACTTATAAGCAGGACACCCTCTATAATTCGCAGGGTGACCGCTTTCGGAACAGTTACAACATTCCGGTTTGGCTTCTGAAGGGAGCTTACATTCACCCCTTGGATGTTGTAAGCGACATCGAACACAACGATGAACAAAGGAGCAGAACTGAGCTACATGCCCAAAATTTTGACAATTATAGCATTGAATGGGTTCCTTATTTCGGACTTTTTCCCACTTAATGGCCTGACTTTGAATAAATTTAATTTTGTATACATCAGAAAGTTTTTGCTCATTTTCAAAAAGAGCAATAAAAAGACCTGAAAATGATTCTGGGGGACTTGACGGATTGGCTTTTGCCAACAATTTATCATACTTTGTTAAGAAGTTTGCAACCGAGCGGATTTGGATTTCTGGGTGATTAGTCCTTATATCCTGGAGAATATCTTTGGGGTCTACATTCTGATGCAGTCCCCGAATAATTAAAGATTTTGGTCTTAAACTGGGAGGTGTAGTTGTAGAGGCGTTGACCTCTTTTGATCTTATATAATCGAAAACCTTGCAATGATCATCGACCGAATTACAAAATATCAGACACCAGTTATTGGGCCTATTTTTAATTCTTACCGTGATATTCTTTTGAGATATATCCCTAATAAAGGCAGGGACATCAATATCAAAGGCCCTAATAGGGGGGACTCTATCCTTATGGGGTGGAGCATTAGGGGCACCACTCACCTTGGCAGCACTCAACAGCACTGAACTTTTCGGTCTTCTGGGCTGGCGTCGAACGAAATTAAAGATATCGTCCGTCGTAGGTGTCGTCTCCGGCTCAAATAGTTGTTCTTCGTTGGCCAATTGTACGGCGGCATCGTTTACATTATCGGCATCCATCTGCTCCTCAACCTCGCAAAGCGCCTCGAATCGATTCGACATCTCATTCCGAGATGATAAATTGGCCTCCCGAATAGAAGGGCCACGATTCTTGATGCTCGGTGAATCCGGGCTCATTTTCGGCATCTGCTTCTTAGCTGTCTTCTTCGGCTTCTCCTTCAGACTCGCTATCTCCTCTCTCAGCGACTCAATTAGCTTCGATTGAGAAGCTAATAGCTCCCTCAAGCTCGAATCCGCATTGCTCCGCTTCATCTCGGCAATCTCCGCACGCAGGTCAGCGATTAACATCGCCTGCTGCTCGAAAAACGCCTTCAAGTGCTCCGGTATTGCCTCCTCAGTGTCCGGAATAGGAGGCGTAAGCATCCTCTTCCTTTTCCCTGCCTCGGCAATAACGCTGCTTGTCGACATTGTTAACTAGCTCTTCAATCTGTAAAGATAAAGCGCAAGAAAAAGTTTTCTGAAAATATCAAGTGCGTACACTTTGATGTTTGCAGAGAAACTGAGAGCAGGCAGATGGATGATGCACACTTATATAGTGTGGCCAAATCTCTCTGCATTCTCAAAGCATTCCGGTTTTTTACGATTTTGGAGTTAACTAGGAAAATTTTTATGTTTGTGATACATTGGAAAATTAAGGTGGTATTATATTTGTTAATGTTGGAGAGAACATTTGATTTCAAAACAGATATGTAATTGAAACATATTTAGATATACACACTTCAAATGTTTTGTTCGTAAAACATATTTTTAATAACATCTGCAAAATGTTGAATATAAATTTCCTTTTTTTCCGTGTAGCTATTATTTTTGATTTTATAACGATTTTTTCTCTGTGTATGAAATTACACATTACACCTCGCTCAACACGTTGGAAAGTAATTTAAACAATATTTTTCGATTTCACCAGCTGCTACAAGCGTCTTTTTTTCTGCAATTAAACCATGATATTCGTGTGAGCTCATCTATGATGGTGTCCCGTCTCTTCAAGGTGAAGTCATTCATTACATAGGTACACTAGGTAGATATATACAGATACAGGCTTCAGAAAAGGGCTCAGCTACAACTCAAAATCTAATCTCAGCAAAAAGTCAATCAAATGCCAAATCTTAGCGAATTAGGATGTTACCGAATATTGTCTCATATATGTATGTTTCGGTTATTTCCTTTACTATGGCAAAAAAAAAAAACAGAAAGAAAAGGTAAAGTTAATTGACAGCTTGATTCCCTAAAATGGACAAATTAATGGTCGAGAAGGAGATGTTCACATCAAAGGACGGAAATGATTGTAAGGAAAAATCATGTAGGTAGGTTCTTTATCTAAAGGGTGTTTTTTTTTAAGAATGATAGAACTTCAAATTGAAAAAAAAAACACAAAATGTGTACTACATTTGAATCAAATCGGCTTCAAATGTTAATGTCATACATTTATCATAATAAAAAAAATGACTAAAAGTTAATATATTGTGTTTTTTTTTTTCAATTTGAAGTTGTTTCATTCTTAAAAAACACCCTCTACATACTCGTAAACATGAGTCTATTTTCATTTTTTTTTTGGAAATATGGTATCAGGAGGACTATTTGTGTATACATGACAGCGAAAATTAAGGAAGAACGTCAGAGGCCTCTGAATATGTTCAGTGTATTTTCCATTCCAAATAGTGTTTAGTCATAAAAAACAATAATAGTAACAATTATAATAGTAAGATTTATTGCTAACATCTAGTTGTCTCTTCGCTAAAAATAATGTGTATGTATATCTTTTCTATAAGAGGAATAACAATTGGTGATGTATTGATTTTCGACGTTGATGCTACATGACGTCAAAACAATACTCATTTTATTTTTTACGGGATATACTCAACAACTAAATATCCAACTTTCCCAAATTTCCACAAAACAAAAATCTAAAGGATGTTATTATTGCTTTGGCCACATACCAAGTATAAAATTTATTTGCTTGTGTATCTACGAACGGAACGCCTACCAAATAAATTTGAAACCAAAGAGTCTATTACACACGCCAACGCAACGCACCAAACAAGCAAGACCATAAACCTTGAAAAGAAGCGAAATCTCAATAGCAAAATACATGACTATGTACTCATGTATACACTTTACTTAAAGGCAGAGTTCCTTGATCCCAGGACAAATAGAAAAGCAAACGGAAAGGTCTATTCCATTTTTCCGAATTTCAAGGGTCACGTATACACGAAATATGCGAAAAGTTGTTTTTATAGTTTTCCATAGAATTTCGTGAAAACTATACACTCAAAGTATAAGGAGAGGACGTCACAGATGTTATTACTATCTATACCAGTATGATAGCAAACAGCATCCAGCATCCAAAAAGTTTTCTGCTCGGAAAACTTTCGCTCGTAATCAGGATCATATTGTACTCGTATATGTAAGTTGCTTGTTGTGTTTATTGAAAGTGGTAAGACTTTGAGTTTAGCAATCCGAACAAAAAGTGCGGGAGGGCATGCACATTTACAATAAGCTATTTTAACGGTTTTTTGGGTTATCTGTATCTAGTGAGACGAATAAAAGAAAAAGAGGAGAAACATTTCGGTTATTTTGAATTTTGTAAACAAAATATAAATTGAATAAAATGAACTATTTAAAAATAATTATTATTAGTTGTTTGTTTATCTTTACCTTAGAGAAAGCATTCGTTAGTCCAGAGTGGGCATCAGAAAATAAAAATGGAACCGTTTTCACACTATTGCAGTTCATAGGATGTGTGAAAATTGTATTCAAATGTCAATCTTTTGTTTACAATTGAGAATATAAAATCCGCGTAATATTTATTACTCTCTCAAAAAGCCAACGTGATTATTAACCCTTCGATTGGCACATAGACCTAGACAGACCATTGGTACTATATTTGCTTGATGAAAATATCGTTCAACAATATTTTCCACCCCTTGCCATATATTTCAAAGGGACTGGCATGGCGGCCACAAAAGCGGTCAAACGTTCGGCGAAATATAAACTATGTCTAAAGCAAGGTGACCAGACTCCCGAAGGCCCAATGCTGTACACCAGCTTTTAAAAATGTTCTTTAAAAATTATTTAGAAAACTTAGAAAAGTAGTTGAAACGCCGAAATTTGAGCAACCACGATTTGTCAATTACTTTCCGTCAAATTTTAGATAGATGATCAGAAAAGCTCGGGGTTACCCAGAAACATCCAGGTAGCGCAAAACAACTTTGAGAGCCAAAATTATCAGGTTGAACTAAATTAAGTTCGGACAGAAAGGTGGCTGAAAATAGACAAATTTTATGTGTTGTAAAACAAACACATGTACCAGTAAAGCGAAGTAGCAAAAAAATCAGGTAATGTGCTGGAAGTGTGAAATTTCACATCCGGTTGATTTCCTTACCATAAATTCAGGATTTGGGGGTTTTTAATGCTTAGCCTTGTTTTCGCTTAAATTTCAATCCATGTTCTTGTCCCATAATCTGAAAGATGCGAGCGCGAATAATAAAATGCAACCGTGGCAGAAAGCTTATTAGGCAAACCCAAGAGCTTTTTCTGAACCGAATTAAGAGACAAATCAATTTCATGGGGCTCAATATGTTCCTACTAAATAAAAGTTGGTTGTTGTTGAAAGAGGAATATTTCTTTAGTTCTTGATGAGTTTTAGTAAGTTTCTTAGACTGAAACAGCCCCATTTTTTACGCTACGCATTGTGTTTCTTCGACCGTGCTGCGGGTCGCACAAAACACTGAGGTGGGCCGCATACGGCCCGCGGGCCGCGAGTATGATATGTCTGCTGTACATATACATACGGCATTCAATTTTCAAAGCCTCAGCCATACTATCATGGTATACGACAATTTAATAACGTAAAATGTGAAATTTTTTTATGTCTGTGCAGCTTACTACAGAATTTTTCATCAACTTCCAAATAAACTAAAGGTGTGTTTTTTTGGTTATCCCGTGCAGGTTTGGGTAACGAAACTCCATATAAAAAAAATGACAGCTGACGCACCTGTCATTTTTTTTATATGAAGTTTCGTTACCCAAACCTGCACGGGATAACCAAAAAAACACACCTTAAGTTGACGATTTAAGCAACTGATAGCGGATATGACTTTTTGGACAGCATTTTACAGAAACCGTAATGCAAGCCAGAAATCTCTCTCCGAATCATGTTACTCATTGTGTGCCATATTGCTCGGATTTAGCCGTATTTTGAAACCTTCTCCGAATCAGTTTCCCGGCATTATTTGAATTACGAAGTTTCTTTCTTTCCGCATAATTTTTTTTTACTTAGTACAAAAAAAAACATACCAGATATGTATACCAATCAAATTATGTATTGGTAGTGGTGAGGACCAAGGAAATTTCGAAGAACCTCCTTATTTTTTATACCGACCGAACTTGTTATCATTTCTTTTCTGTTAATATAAAGAATTAGGAAAAAAGTTAGGCGATTTTTCTTATTTTGGAAACCGCTGGATCGCAGGATTCGCAAATAAACTTTCCCTTGAAATAAACTTGTAGAGAAGTTCTAAAAGGACGAAAAGGCACTCATTGAACGTTAATCGAAGCTCAGAGGCATGTAAGCTGCAAGGTATAATAGCAAAAACATAGCTCTTGACAAAATACCTTTACTATGACAAAATGTAAAATATAGAAAGGTGTCAATTGTGTCCCAATTGATATTATTTGCATCGGACACCCAAAAACCTAAAGCTGGTGGTGGCTTGCCAGGCACGGTTTCAATGGAGTGGAGTCTGAGATGAACCTCCAAACCGGTAGCCGGGGGTCTTATCCAGGTTGCGATATTTCTGGAGGAGAGTATGCAGTCCCCCATGGTCCAGGCCAATCCCTTGAGGTCCTAACGCAATTTTAACGGATTCGAACTTTATCTTAAAACCCTTGCAGAGTCCTTTCTTTAGTACGCATTTTCCTATAGAGGTTGATAGTGAAATCGGATGAAGTACAGTGGCTGATTTTCCATCGTTTTGTTTTAGGAAAAAAAAATAAAATCGCATTTTCGACGGCTGTAACTTTAGAACCTTGGTAGCTAGAGCCTTGAAATGTTTTCCAAATGTGGACAGTCTACAAGTCTGTCAAATTACAAAATCTCGCTGAAAAATTTCCAAGTTATTGGCCATTTTCGATTAGCAAACACAAAAGTGCGAATTGGGCAGCTGTAACTTCCGAACGCGAATCAACTTGGAGGACATGTGCGCCAAGTTGGTCTACAATTATGCCAAATTTCAGAAATTTCGGTCGGTTTCCGAATTATCGAAAATGAGCGATTGGCGAACATATTATTATATCTCTGAATAATATATATCGTCCATGGGTCAAATTTCACACCTTAAATCGCATTTTTCGACGGCTGTAACTTCTGAACCTTGATAACTAGAGCCTTGAAATTTTCTCCAAATGAAACACAGCGTTCTAAATTTCAAAATTGCTCCCTCACGAATTTCCGAGTGATACACGGTCGGAAATTTCGGTCGGTTTTCGAATTATCGAAAATGAGCGATTGGCGAACATATTATTATATCTCTGAATAATATATATCGTCCATGGGTCAAATTTCACACCTTAAATCGCATTTTTCGACGGCTGTAACTTCTGAACCTTGATAACTAGAGCCTTGAAATTTTCTCCAAATGAAACACAGCGTTCTAAATTTCAAAATTGCTCCCTCACGAATTTCCGAGTGATAGACACTGGATAGAATTAGGTGTCATTGTGTGGCATAAGGAATGCTGTACATTTTGCTGTACATTTCTCAATGCTCTACGACAGGTCAAAATGCTGTACTGTACAGCAAAATGCTGTACGTCTGGTCAGCTTAGTCTAAGGAAACGAAAAAACCGGCGTATCATTGTAAGACATAGTATGTAAACTGTGTCTAGAACTAAAATTAAACCTCTTCAAAAACTGAAATTAATTTTACAGAAGATTCAGCTAAACCTCAGGCATAATAGCTCGTAGGCGGCGACAGAAGGGTTAATAATTGCATCGACAATATTTTGACGTTTGAATTATTTCGTGGATTGTAGTGCAATAAATTTGGAGTCAAACACATATGGGTTGTGTGATCACATAGCCACTCTGGACTAACGCATGGCATGGGTTGCTATGCTTTCTCTAAGATCTTTACATATATGTAAAATTTGACTATGCGTGTGGTCATAATGCATCTACTCCTAAGCCACTGAATCGATTTTGCTGAAATTTGGTGCGTATCCTTGATATTGCGGATAGTTTAACACTCCAATAAGGATGGTTTTTGTTGTTTTGGGGTAGGCCATGGGGTGTCATTGGGACCGAACCACTAAAAGTAGGTTTTTCTAAGAAAAACATTTTTTTTTTTGTGAACCAAAACACAGAATATCTTGGAGCGAAATAGAATCGAACATTGAGTCGTGCGACTGCCATAGAAACCATACCCTAAAAATAGATTCTTTCTAAAGAAACCCTTTCCGCATCGGCATTACCCAAAAATCCAAAAATGTCTTCCTTTGATTTCATTCTGTTTTACGAGTCACATAGTCTAAGAAAATTGGGCCAAAATATGGCAATCGAACGCCAAAAATCCTACATCGGAATTGGTTTTTGGATTATGGTTGAGAATGGTCCCCAGATTATGGCATTAAAAGTCCCAACCGATTGGGGTCCGCAACCTTAAAAAAACGGGGAAAGGGGGAATTTTTTCGTTTTTTTGCGATTATTTTAAAAACGGTAAGAGATACAGAAAAATGGTCTGAGGACGAAAAAAACTACAAAAAATTATGTTTGCAATGATATATGACCCATTAGAGTTTAATTGAATATTTCGGCGTTAGACTAGAAAATAAATTAGAATATTTTCATTTTAGACCTTTTTTAAAAGCTCCATAACTTTTGAAAGAATAGTAGTTCAGCCGTGAAATTTTGTAGAAGTATTCACAATAAGTTCAAGATAATTTTAAGGCAAACATTGAGTTGCTCCGGTCAAGAACCCCCATTATCCCCCCATTTGAATTTGTCAAAACGGCATGTCCACAACTCCCCCAAAATTGGATCAGAGTACTAAATTTAGGTTTGTTGCGATTGGGGTCATAGTGACCCACCCACCATAAATCAGCTCATTCGAACTGTAGAACAAAGTTGTCTTGGGTCACTTTGTATGGAAGGTACCCTTAGTTTGATCCGAATGAGCTGATTTTTGGTGGGTGGGGTGACTATGACCTGTTTAAGGTTAGGAGTTTCACAGACCTTACCAAAGGTTATCTCTTGCGGCTGTATTTTATCAAAGTACGTCCTAGGCTGGCGATTGAGTAACAACTCTGCAGGTGAACGATTTGTGGTCGCATGCGGAGAAATATGTTGATTGAATAAATATCTGGTCAAGCTCAAATCCATATCTCCCCTAGGCCCCAGTTTCTTCAGATAAAGCTTGGTGCTTTGTACCATACGCTCCGCTTGACCGTTTGTTGCTGGATGAAATGGCGCAGAACGAATGTGTCGTATTAAATTGTTTTCCATAAAGATTTTGAATTCGTCTGAAGTAAATGCTGTCCCATTGTCCGATACTACTTCGTCAGGAAGTCCATGTGTTGCAAAAAGTTGACGTAGGAACTTAATAGCAGCAGCTGACGATGTTGAGTTAACGACGGTCACTTCGAGCCACTTAGAATAAAAGTCGACAACCAAAAAAAATGTTTTTCCTTGGAAAGGCCCGGCGAAGTCGATATGAAGGCGGGACCATGCGCGTTTAGCCGATTCCCAGTGATGCGTTGGTGTTCGTGGCGGCTCATTTCGGTTCTGTTGGCATAATTTACATGTTTTTACAACCAGCTCAATTTCAGCATCAATGTTAGGCCACCATACATAGCTGCGCGCAAGTGCCTTCATTTTTACAATTCCAGGATGGGTGGCATGAAGGGCATCTAAAATTGCTTCTCGAGCTGGCTGAGGAACGACAGCACGGTTTCCCCAAACCAGAACTCCTCTGTTGGCAGAAAGCTCATTTCGACGACAGTAGAATGGAAACAGTTCGCTTGAACGATCGAATTTTGTGCTAGGCCACCCCCTTAACACCCAGTTCAAAACTTTGGATAGCGTACAATCCTTTCTTGTCAGTGATGCTACTAGTTGTGCGCTCACAACTGGTGTGGCTGCCAAATCGATCATGAGTACATCTTCAGCCACTGTTGATGTTTCTTCGTTCGATATTGGACATCGACTGAGGAAATCTGCATTGCCGATTTTTGTGCCTGCTCGATGAATTAGGTTGAAATTGTAAGCGTTGAGAAATATTACGCGACGAAGCATTTGGTTTGATATAACGTTAGGTGTTGCTTTCGTTGTAGTGAAAATCCCCAAAAGTGGCCGATGATCAGTAACTAGTGTGAACGTACGACCATATAAATAGTTATGGAACTTTTTAACTCCCGCTACCAGGGCTACTGCTTCTCTGTCGATTTGCGCGTAGTTGCGTTCGGTTTTCGACAGTGTACGTGAGTAGAAAGCAATGGGCTTTTCAGACCCATCTGCTAACTTATGACTTAGGACCGCTCCTAGTCCGTAAGGTGATGCATCGCAAGTCAGAGTTAATGGCAGCTTCTCGTTGTAGTGAATCAAAACATCGTCTGATGCAATGAGCTTTTTTAGTGTAGCAAACGCTATTTCATGGTTTTGCGTCCATGACCACTGAACGTTTTTATCTAATAAGCGATGCAATGGTTCGGCGACAGTCGCTTTGTGTGGTAAAAAAGCATGATAGAAATTTATTAGGCCTAAAAATGCTTGTAATTGTTTCTTGTCATTCGGCGGTGGTGCGTTATGTATAGCCTTGACTTTGTCAACCGAGGGCCGTATTCCAAGTGCATCGATCTTAAACCCCAAAAACTCCACGGATGGTACGCCAAACTGACACTTGTCTTTGCGTAGACGAAATCCGGCATTGTCAAAACGTAATAGCACTTCATTAAGCCGAATCGCAAGTTCTTCTTCTGATTTGCCCATAACGACGATATCGTCAAAGTATGGCAAAACTCCAGGAATGTTTTGTAAAATCTTTTCCATGCAGCTTTGAAAAATCCCCGGCGCTGCGGAGACACCAAATTGAAGTCTAGTTACTTTAAAAGCACCCTTGTGCGTGGCTATAGTTTGCAGTAATGCTGATTTTTCATCCACTACCAATTGCTGGTACGCTTGAGCCAAATCAATCTTAGCAAAAATCGATCCGCCTTCAATGGACGCAAGCAGAGTATTGATCGCTGGAATTTGGTGACAGTGTGGTTGAATTGCTCGATTTATTGTAGATTTATAATCCCCACATATACGGATGGAACCATCTTTCTTAACAACCGGCACCGTAGGAGTGGCCCACTCAGAGTATTCTACGGGCTGTAATATACCTTGACTGCATAAACGATCAATTTCTTCTTCATATAAACTTTTCATGGCAAATGGACTTTGACGGGGTGGTAATCGCTTTGGTGGGATAGTTGAGTCAACATGTAGTGAGACCGGAGGACCCGTGTAACGACCTAGCTCCGATGAAAATAAATGCTGAAACTTGTCCACTACGGATTTGATGCTAACGTTGCTGTTGACAACATTTACGCCGACGATACTAATACCCAGCGCATCAAACCAATTGCAGCCGACTACATTCGAGCCACTACCTGAAATGATGATTAGCGGCAAATTGTCAATTTTACGATTCTTGTATTGAATTGAAACATCGATAACACCCTTGACTGGTATTGGATTGCGTTGATAGTCATTCAACTGCAAATGACAGTGACGAAGATCTGGTTCTCCTGTGGGCCAGATATCCTCGAATGTAGCTTCCGTTATTATGGTGACCGAAGAGCCCGAATCAACTTCGAAAGTGCAATCCCGATCATTGATAACGAGCGAAATCGTCTTCTTCTGGCTGATTACCGGCAAAATTAGGTTCACGGGTTCACTTCGCGATGATGACTTTAGTAGTGGTGTTTTGCGAATGGGTGAATTGGAACTGAATTTTGTCGAAGAAGCACTGCGACAGACGCGCTGTAGATGGCCCTTCCGGCCGCACGAATGGCAAATCGTTTCCTTGTACGGGCACTGCGAACGAAAATGAGGGCCGCCGCATCCAACACACGACCCTGGATTACGTGATGTGTTGCTTCGTTGTACTCGATAATGACTTGTCTTGATGCCGTTGACAAACTCGTTGTCATGTTGATTGTTGGAGTGAGGTTCGGTGGCTCGCATAGCTCTCGCACTGGCTGCAGCAGATTCGCATATCATTGCACGCTCGATGACGCGTTGTACAGTTAAATCATTCTCTGCCAGAAAAGTTCTCTGTAAACTTTCATCCTTCATACCGCAGACAAATCGATCACGAAGCATTCGATCCAGTGCCGCACCAAAATTGCAATCTAACGCTAGTGTACGTAGCGCTGCCATGTAATCGCTGACGGACTCGTCTGTACGTTGATCACGCTGATGGAAATTATAAAAGGCGGCTATCTCCGATGGTTTAGGTGACAAATGATTTGTCAAAATTTTGTGAATTTCCGTCAATTGTAATTCACTGACAGATTTAGGCGATGCTAATGAAGTCAAAAGGTCATATAATGGCGCGCCGGCTAAAGTGAGAAACGTTGCTTTTTTCCGGTCTTCTGCGCTGATGCCATTCGCCAATAGGAACAGCTTGAACCGTTCGTAGTAACTTGTCCACTTTTTCGGTTGGTTCAAATCGAACGGTTCCAAACTACCCACTCCCGACATTGTCGCACGCGATGGTTCAATAGACTTAGAATTGGAACTAACGGCACTTTCAGTCTTTTCTGTCTGTTCGTTTTTTACCGTCGCGGCACTAGTACCGGGAACTGGGATTAACTCTTCACCGAATTCCATCAATTACGCGGATCCCATCCTCGTCGCCAATATTAAATATACGCGCGGTTACAATAGTATAATGCTTTATTTGATGGTTAATTGACAAGTAAACTAGCAAGTAACTAAGCGAGGTGCGTTGATGCCGACGTCCGAACACTAACTGGTCTGCTCGTATCGTATTCGTTATCGTCATACACAACAAATCGCAACAAACCATTTAGCACTCTGCTCCAATTTGGGGGGAGTTATGGACATGCCGTTTTGACAAATTCAAATGGGGGGATAATGGGGGTCCTCGACCGGGGTGAATCAATGTTTACCTTAAAATTATCTTGAACTTCTTGTGAATACTTATAAAAAAATTTACGGTTGCATTACCATTCTTTCAAAAGTTATGGAGCTTTTAAAAAATGTCTAAAATGAAAATATTGTAATTTTTTTTTCTAGTCTAACACCGAAATATTCAATTAAACTCTAATGTGTCATATATCATTGCAAAGATATTTTTGTTTTAGTCTTTTTCGTCCTCAGACCATTTTTCTGTATCTCTTCACAGTCGGAAATTTAGTTTATTTATTAAACCTTTTTTGATTGCATATAGTTCCAATGCAAAAAAGTTTAATTTTTAAACTTTTCGATTGTTTACACCTAAATAAAACTGAATAGTTTAAATATAAAATTTTGCATTATATTTGATTTTAATACATTCCGTTTAGGTTTTAATAAAATAAAAGTTTAAATCCAAAACTAAAATATTTAAATCCAAAACTAGAATCGGGTGAAATATTAAAACTGGAGAGGTTTACTTTAAAAAAGAATTTAGTTTAAAATGTTTTTTTTTTAAGTCGATTTTTTTATTTTATATTACATTTTTTTGTGGGGCATGGGTGCGTTCACTCAACCGTTTATGGGCTATTTGAAGTATATAATGTTCAGACACTTGGATCAGGCCGCACATGTATGGAAATTTGGATCACGCCGAGAATCGATCTCCGGACCCCTAGATTACAAGCATGTGCGACTCAACCGAGTGCGCCACAGAGGGCTTATACCTCATGATTATTTATTATTCCATGAACAATTAGCCATATGGCAAGTACTTAAAACTGTTTTTGGTTTAAAGTTAAAATTTTAGTCAAAAAGATTAAATTTTAAACTCATGGTTTGGATTTTAAACTCTGAGTTTACAACTTTCAAACTTTTAGTCTCAATTTTAAACTTTTAGTTTACACTTTAATATAAGTCTGGTTTTATTGAAAAATTTTAATCATTAAGGTCCAATTGGTTTACTTTCTATTACTTTTAGTCTTAAAAATGTATAAAACTTTTGGATTTCTTAAGAAATAAACCGAATTTCACTAAAATTAATAAAACAATTGAATTGCTTAGATTTGAAACAAAATTTGCTTAAAATATGGAGTAAACTTTTTTGGTTTACTGTAAAAGTTTTAAAAAGAAACTAAATTTCCGACCGTGATACGGTTTAAGAAATAATCGCAAAAAAAAACGAAAAAATGCCCTCCTTTCCCCCATTTTTTTAAGGTTGCGGACTCCCAGTCGGTTTGGACTTTTAATGCCATAATCTGGGGACCATTCCCAACCATAATCCAAAAACATTTCCGATGTAGGATTTTGGCCGACCAAATATGCCATTTTTCGTAGACTAACACGTCACTCATTAACGTTTTTCACGAGTTTTTAAATTTTATCAACTTTCAATCACCAATTCAAAACAACACACATTATGAATCATGTGAAAAAAACGCGGTTTTGACAATTTCTCATGCAGTGAATTATGTATTTCGGCATAAAAGTATTTTCAACTGATCTTGTTTACAAGGACTACATAAAAATGTATGGAAAACATGGTGTAAACAACGATAGTCTAAAAAGAAAACAACACAAACATTTCGTCTGTTGAAAAACTTTTTGATGAAGTTTTACAAAATAGGCGATGTAATAAAAGTCGATGGTTTCGTGGTTGTTCTTATGTGTCTACATATCGGCATATGACCGTATATACGATCGGTGTCAAAAAAATGCGGACGCACTATTAAAGTTTCTGGAAGGGTTTTACTAAACAAACAAGGGTGAATCCTATGAACGATAGAAGTTCTTTTGTCTTGTTCATCGTTATCCCGTTAAAGCCCCTTCCCCCCACGAAAACTGTAATATCGATCGATCTCCACCCAGTACTGAAAACGGCCAATTTGGGGCCTGCAGCGGGAGAACAGATGTGATTTTCGAAAAAAAAAAAAGACTAAATCACTTAATTGAGAGTCGGGATCCTTCCATTAACATCAATTTTACTCGACGTTATGGAAACTGTAAAATCGGTTTAGTCCTATTAAGTACTGTACAAGGAGGTTTTAACTGGGGAACAGGGGTGATCGCAAGGAAAAGGACTTCAGATTTGTTCATTGGGGTTAGGAAAATTATTATTAAGAAATAAGTGTCAATCTTTTTTTGGCACCGAGTGTATTATATGAATGTGATTTACGAAAGTATGGAAAATTTGTCCATACAAATGTATACAATGTTATACGTGTGTTCCTTTTAAACATATTTTCATCATCTTGTATGAGTAAACTCATAAGGTATGTAGCACCAAGTGCTATAGGACTGTTTACAAGAATATGACAATGAAATATGTGTTTCTCTTTATAGACTGCTAGGTTGTTGACATGTTATAATGGAAGAGCTGAAAATAATCCAAGAAGTTAATATTTCACAAAATTTGTTTACGTGATGATATGGAAATAAGTAAAATCATCGCTATGTGGCTCACTTGGTTGTGTCGCACTCTACGATGCTAGTGATCTAGAGGTTCGGAGATCGAATCTCGGCGTGGTCTAGGTAATATTTAGTGCTTGCAACATTATATACACTCCGAAATAATATGCAAATGTAACGTTGACTCAAAATTGCCTATAAACGGCTGAGTTAACGCACCATGGCCCCACATGGGGCTACACGGTACTGAGAAGAGAAAATCATTTTTGAAAATGTACACACCGTCACAAGAGCTGGTAAATTATACCTATAGTACTTGTGCATGACAGTATGGTGTATTGTATGCAATTTCAAGTCTGACTGGAAGAAACAACTATACGGCTCACAACAAAATAAGATGTCTGTCAAGTTAGCACTACCACTTTTAAATATCGATGAACGCTATAGTCCATTAAACGTCGCGAATTTGCCGTGATTCAATGGCAAAATCAAAAAATTTGCCGCGCCCCTCCTTCCCCTTAAAACAACCCCTAAATGTTTTTCAAGCCCCATACAGCGTAGGAAGCCTTAAAACGCAAGTTTAAGGCATCGCAATATAACAGATTGTACGCACAAGCACGCTCAAGAGCTTACTTATAATATCTGCACTCATACAAAGTTTTCCGCAACCCTCTACACGTTCAAAAACTACCCCTAAGTCAGGTTTAGCCCCATACAAAGTTTATGGCGTAAAAACTCAAGTTATACGTATAGTCATAAAACAAAATTTATTCAGTCAAATGCTATACAGGCTAATGATGATATCTGCACCCTTAAAAAATTTGCCGCGCCCCTCCTTCCCCTTAAAACAACCCCTGTCAAGTTAGCACTACCACCCTTGTAACGCCGAAACTGTGAAAAGACATAAAACCAAAAGTGTCCCTGAATTTGCCGCAGGGGTCACTTATAACACCTGAACTTTAAAAAAATTTGCCGCGCCACTCTACACCCCTAAAAACTACCCCTAATTGCTTTTAAGGTTATAGCGCAAAAACTCAAGTTTTAAATATCGTCATCAAACAAACTGTAATTAGTTGGATACTTTAGGTGTAACTGAAGATATCTACCGCTTCAAAAAATTTGCCGCGCCCCTCCTTCCCCTTAAAACAACCCCTGTCAAGTTAGCACTACCACCCTTGTAAAGCCGAAACTAAGAATTTACATAAAACCAAAAGTGTCCCTGAATTTGCCGCAAGGGTCACTTATAACACCTGAAGTTTAAAAAAATTTGCCGCGCCCCTCTACACCCCTAAAAACTACCCCTAAATGCTTTTATCGTTATAGCGCAAAAACTCAAGTTTTAAGCATCGTCATCAAACAAACTGTAATTAGTTGGATCCTTTAGGTGCAACTTAACGTACTCACCCCTTCAAAAAATTTGCCGCGCCCCTCCTTCCCCTTAAAACAACCCCTGTCAAGTTAGCACTACCACCCTTGTAACGCCGAAACTATGAATTTACATAAAACCAAAAGTGTCTCTGAATTTGCCGCAGGGGTCACTTATAACACCTGAACTTTAAAAAAATTTGCCGCGCCACTCTACACCCCTCAAAACTACCCCTAATTGCTTTTAAGTTTATAGCGCAAAAACTCAAGTTTTAAACATCGTCATCAAACAAACTGTAATTAGTTGGATACTTTAGGTGTAACTGAAGATATCTACCGCTTCAAAAAATTTGCCGCGCCCCTCCTTCCCCTTAAAACAACCCCTGTCAAGTTAGCACTACCACCCTTGTAACGCCGAAACTAAGAATTTACATAAAACCACAAGTGTCCCTGAATTTGCCGCAGGGGTCACTTATAACACCTGAACTTTAAAAAAATTTGCCGCGCCCCTCTACACCCCTAAAAACTACCCCTAAATGCTTTTATCGTTATAGCGCAAAAACTCAAGTTTTAAGCATCGTCATCAAACAAACTGTAATTAGTTGGATCCTTTAGGTGCAACTTAACGTACTCACCCCTTCAACAAATTTGCCGCGCCCCTCTACACCCCTAAAAACTACCCCTAAATACTTTTATCGTTATAGCGCAAAAATTCAAGTTTTAAGCATCGTCATCAAACAAACTGTAATTAGTTGGATCCTTTAGGTGTAACTGAAGATATCTATCCCTTCAAAAAATTTGCCGCGCCCCTCCTTCCCCTTAAAACAACCCCTGTCAAGTTAGCACTACCACCCTTGTAACGCCGAAACTAAGAATTTACATAAAACCAAAAGTGTCCCTGAATTTGCCGCAGGGGTCACTTATAACACCTGAACTTTAAAAAAATTTGCCGCGCCCCTCTACACCCCTAAAAACTACCCCTAAATGCTTTTATCGTTATAGCGCAAAAACTCAAGTTTTAAGCATCGTCATCAAACAAACTGTAATTAGTTGGATCCTTTAGGTG